>BMAO01013367.1:82559-107491 GCA_019973975.1 Trichonephila clavata
TAGCTATACATTTTATTTTGAGAATTTAAGGTCAGCGAATTTTTTCGACTCTTCAGCCCAGGGGGCCCCAAACCTTTTACCGCCAGGGGCCTCCAACTAGCTTAATCCGCCTATGACGCTAGGTACTCTTTTCTTGTACATTGGTCTACAAAATTGGCTTCTGCAGACACACAAGCATTGCGACACTTTGGAAATTTTCCCGTGTCCCGGATTCTTCACTTTTCCGGCAATAAAAAAAAAATGTGACGTCATTAATTGAAATAAAAAAAATCCTATATTTTAAGTTTGTCGAAATGATACACAATATGCAAAATTATATTAAAATCAGTTGAGTAGTTTCGGAGTCCATCGCGGACAAACACTGTGACACGGGATTTTTTATATATGAAAGATAAAAAATTTTTTGCACTTGCAGTATTTTTTTTCTTTGCAAAATTTCATACATATAATCTGCAAAAGAAATTATATATCTATGTATATATAAACACATATTATTGCAATATATATTGCAATATATATTTGAAAAAATAAAATAAGATTGCAATATATATTTGCAATATATAACAAAAAAAGTAACGAGCCTTACAGTAGTCGCATACGATGAGTAACATCTGGCATGTTATCGTGGTAAATTCGCAATAGCAACTTAAATCCTGAAAAAAAATTAATCGAGTATGATTGGAAATAATTTTCTATGGAATAATTATATCTTCAATGAAAATTTTATTTAATTAACACAAGGAGTAATGCAATTTTTTATCAAAAATAATTATTCTTGTTCAATTTGGGAAGAGCGGTAATGATAATTTATGATAACTAAAATATGACCATATACTTGTGTTTTCAAAGTATTTAAAAACCGTTGTGAAAAATTGCGTCAATAATAGTACCACTGTTAGTTGTCGAAACATTTCGATTTGTGTTCATTTCGAGCTTGAGTTCATCATTCAAAAAAGCTATGAGTGGCTCGGCTTCTAGCAAACTGAAGTTAACTTAAAATCACCACTCGAAATCATAGGAAGCGAGTGATAGTTTTTTTTTAAAAAAAAAGAGCAGAACCACCTTTGGTATATGGTAAAAGTAAAAATGCAGGAAATCTTTAATTCTTTGTACCGTTTGATTCGGAGAAATGTATACGACGACCGAAATCACTCTGTTTGTCCACTTTCAAATAAGGATCTGCCACACATATGTCCCCAATATCATGACTAGCAATACCCAGTCAACTTGTTTGACGATGAGTAATATCCATATGTCGAGCCACGCAACATGTGAGTTGTTCTGTTTACGATAGATCGCAACACCAGCTGCTCTGTGGCCTGGTCATTTAAATTGTACGCAGCAATCGAAGTCAGGTATCGAAACACGTTCGTCATTGTCTAACCACGTCTCTGCCTAAAGGACTTAGCTTCTTCTCTTATCTTAAAGTGAGAAAACAAACAAAAACAAAGATCCCACGGCCTAGACCGCAGGGGTGGGGGTTGGTGGCGGAGCCCCTCCCGAATGAATAAGAAAAAATGGAATTTTCCTAGGAGGGTAGCGAAGGGCCACCACCAAGAGCCCTGATTGGTCAAATTAAATAGTGCGCGCTTCCCAACTTCCTGTTACACACTTCCGTCCCTTTTCACAAAATCACTCCGACAAATCTCCATCAACCGAGAGGAAAGATGTTACACATCAATAAAATTGGAATATATAATGAAATATAATTGCAATATATATATTTAGTAATTATATATTGCAAAAATATAGAATTGCAATATATATATTTAGTAATTATATTTGCAAAATATATAATTGCAATATATATGTTTGCAAAATTTATATATTGAGAAAATACTACAGTATTAAAGGAAATGAAATTGTAACGAGTTTTACTTCTTATTACCGTGAATACTGTTTTTTACTGAAAAATGGGGTCTCTGATACTAATCGAGTGTTTCAAACGTTTGGTGACAAAAAAATTTTAAAAAAAAAAGATCGTCATGATTACGAGCTGGTGACCAGCTACGTTTTAGTCGAGTCATGAGATCAAATTTTGTTCCATTTTTAAGAAAAATCGTCATGCAGTGAAAATGAAACACGTTAAATCTGTAGTGGCATGAAAGTTTTAAAAAAAAGTTGGATGCCAACCAGGACCTATCTTAGGGTGTCGACTGCCCGCGTGCAAAGACCTAATGTGTGGATTTTTCATATTTTAAACTAATACTTAACGTTGACGTTATATAAACTCATCTACCTGTATAAGAATAAAAAGTAAAACATAAATACAAATGTAAAATAGACACAAAAATAATTTCTTTTCTCTATTTTGTTTTTCTGACTGGTAAGGCTATTATTAAATTGAAAACTTTAAATTCCCCCAATACGTATTGAATTTAAACACTCCCGTGTCTTTGGTAATATTAACCATATTAGATATTTTTGCAAAGTAACTTTCTCAAAAACCATTTTTGAGACGTCTTTGTTAAGCATCGATCCACAAGTGCCGCTGATAAGCAAGAAAACCTTTTCTAGTGCGATTCTAGCCTTTGTGAGCCCAAAAGCTGACTTTGCAGGGGACCTAATATTCTCTGTTACGCCCTGGTCGGTGTTGTTGATCTCCTTGCCTTCCAAATCGGTGTTTGCGTCCTTCTTTGAATTGTTGGGACCATTTCACTACGGTTACGCATTACATTGCATACGAGTCATACACCACCGATAGTTTATGACCAATTTCCTAGGGTTTTGCAGCCCCGGGATTCCGGGATCCCAGTGGTTTTTCCAATCCGGGATTAAAATAACTAATACCGAGATTTAATTTTTATCTGAATTATAATATTGAAGTTTTTTTTCCAAAATATTGTGAATCTGGTATTACATTTAATGTATCTTATTTACTTTTCTTGTAACTGTGTACGATTAATGTCAGTTTTCTTACGTGTTGAACCTTGAAGGGTTCGAGGCGGGTGTGTATGTTAAACCGGGAAATTTGATATGTTTTCTCTTATTTTCTTCTGTAACTTTCTCCCCATCACGAGTGGGGTCAGAAAACGGACATTTCTGCCACCCTCAGGATGTCCGGTGTCAAGCTAACTTGGACAGAGGCAATTAATAATTTTTGGAAGATATCTAATAGGGTTTCAGCCCCGGGATTCCGGTTTTTTTACCATCCGGAAATCCGGGATTAAAATAACTAATTCCGGGATTTAATTTTTTGTCTAAATTATATTTACAAAAATTTTCTCATAAAAAAGTTTCTATGAGTTTAAATCTTCAAAAATTTGTATTATGTTTATGAAATATGTATGTAGAATTATTTGCGCAATTATAAGTGCTATATGTAAAAAAATATATATGCTCAGTATGGGAGAACATCGCAAAGATCTAAGTGGCTTGCTGCAATGTTTACACAATAATATAAGCAACGTCACAAAAATAGATTTTGTCACAGTTCCTTCTGCAATTAAATGCCGTTAATTAATAGAGAACCTGCTTGAAAGTCTTAAGAGACTTCAAATCCCATTGCATTACTAACAGCTCATGGAATTGGATCTTCAATTTCAAATGAGGTAACACTTGAAATTGATTCACATTCCGATTCAATAACTGGATCAATTTTTATGCACAAATCATTCAGTGTAGCAGAAGAACTAAATAAAGTTATCAAAGAGGTATATGCACCAATGCAGTCTATTAGATTTGAGACACTGTTATCAAAAATTCAAAAAGAAATGTCTCTATTTTGAAAATGGAGGGAGACGTGGTGAGACTACCTGAAAAGAACATGCCCCTACTAATGACAATAATACTTACTAGTAAAGAATCCGACGTGCCTTTTCTTCAGCATGAGAGTTTGTAACAAAAATAAGAAGCTGTTTCAACAATGAAACGCTGAAGAAGATGTGTTTTTATATGCTTTTTTTAAAAAAATTTCATTATGTACTATATTTTTATTTGTTATTTTTTTTATGATGAATTAATTTTTTATGTTTCATTAAAACAATATTAAACCAATTTTTAATTATATTTTTCAATTTTATCATGCCATTTCATCTATACTAATATGTAAGTATTTTTCTATTGTCCAATCCTAATCCCGGGATTTGGATAATGTAATCCCGAAATCCCGGATTGAAAATGTGACATGGGATTGCAAACCCTACAATTTCCGCACGAGCGCGCTTTTTTGACCATAGAAAAACGTACTGCTCGACGTGCTTTAACATTGGAGTACACATTTACAGCCAACACACTATTCTGTTCACGTATTATGAAGCAATAATTTTTGTTGCTTAAACGGCAGTGTCTAAGCTGACTTCCCTCTCTTCTGAACTAGCAGCGGTCTTTGTTACGAAAGGTAGCCATCTATCGAAGGACAACTGTAACTTACTTTCTAAACGACCTAAGCAATTACTTGTAAACATTTTTAAAATATAATTTAATTTGAAAGAAGAGAAAAAAAAGAAACACGTTAAAAAAGTCAAAAAATATTTTACTATTTTAGTGCTCCTCCCCCTTCTTTAGAAATTAATCATAGTGCTAGACATGTCTTTAAAATAAATATATAGCTAGCCTAAACATATTTATTAGGCTTAACGTATTAAGCGTAACTTTTAGATTTTCATTATTAAGCCCCTTTGGGATGGGCCTACATTAAAAGCTAAAGTGCTTTCATTTATTAGAAATAACGGAAATAAAACATGGACACAAACTTATATTTAAGAAGCTCAAAAAAAAAAAAAAAAAAAAAAAAATTACGATGGTTATGACATTCAATTTTAAGCAATCACATTGTAAACGTAAATTTCGTTAACTAGGGAGGTGACAAATAAAAAAACAAAGAAAATTTAAGAGAAATAACAGAGAAGCTAAAAGTGTTATTCTTTTACCATTTTTATATATTTTTTTAAAAAAATAGCTGATATAGTAAATGCATTGAAAAATAAATTTAAAAAAAATCCCACAGATGCAAGTATCGTATTGAATACATTAAATAACAAAAAGAAAATTAACTTGATTTGAAACGAAATTTACAATATATTTTCGCATTTAAAGAAATCGAAAGCTCTAGAACTATAAAAGAATTAAATAGTACAGTCGACAAAAAATAACAAAATGAAATGAAGGGACACAAATTTGAAGAATGCATTAAGACGTAGTTATTTAAAAACACAAAATGAAACATTCAGTCACCCAAACAATCACATTACAGATTACTTTTATAAACCTATAACAATTTTGCAATAGGTTAGATTTATCAAACCTGGCATACTACTCTCTCTCTGGAAGTGTCTTTCCCCATTAAAAAACTTCATTACCCATTGCAGAATTGAGTTACTCGTGCACAGCACAGAAATGGGAAACAATTCTTGAGATTCGCAAAGTATTAGTATCAAATGTTGCACGAAAAAGACAAAATACTCGAATGCACTTGAATCCTGTTAAGTAATCTTATTGACATTATTAGCCACAAAGTTAATTTTTTCCCTCTGTTTTCAATGCTCCAGAGAAGAGAAATACATACCAGATGGAAAAACATTCAGTTCAGAGTTAATTTCTTTACGCATCCGAAAAAAGAGTTAAATTACCTTTAGCGTCGGCATCCTCATTGTAGTGGAAAGTGTTTCCAATATTTTCTCCATCCATCAAGACTTGCACCAAAACGACACACGTCACTGAAGCCACCAACAACACAAGCAGAAACCTTCGCGATCTGGACATAGCTTCCACAATGCTGGAAAAAAAAAACAGTGGAAAATTAGTCGTAATTTCGAAACATATCATACTCGCAAAGAAGAAAAATATAGCAAAGATGGACTTCTCTCAAAAAATGGAATAAAATTGTTAAGATTTAAAAGTTAAGATTTTTATTTGTACAAGTATAAATCGCAAAAAAGAGTGAATCAATTGTTAAAACTTTCGAAATAAAAAATAAGAAGAGTTGCCTTCATCTTTACAAATTTTTGAACCTCAAAGAAAAATGTGATTCGATAAAGAACTTATTTCTCAAGTGCAAAGGACAATAGAAAAATATATAACTTTATGAAGAAAAGCAAAGTAAAATAGAATGATTTCTTGATAAATTTTTAAAGGAATCAGTGAAGTGCTATTTATGAGCTAATTATCTCAATAAAAAGTTTTAGCAAAATACGAGGGTTTTTTTGCACAATGTTTTATTTTTGCACGCATAAACTACCACTCGGATTTTTTTTCCAGTGACAAGTTAAGCATGAAAGTAGAGGACTACCTACATCTGACAACACTTAATTTTTAAGCATGTTGAAAGTCCAGTGAAAATCATTTAATACGAAATTGAGGGGACCGAAATATTTTTTTCGCATTAAAAGAATTTTGGTCTTAAAGGATATCAGAAAGCAACAAAAACAACAAAAAATGCATATATTTCTTAAAATTAATGAAACTGAAACATTCACAAAACTTGATGAAATTTAATAAACATTTTGTAAGTTTTTTTTTAAAGAACAAAGCATTTAATGAATTTTGGGAAAATAATGTTTCCTTTGCATTGTCTTTTTAGCATCAAATTGTTTGATGTCGTCCATTCTGTTATTCATTTCACCATTGGAATATGCGTCTAAATAACTACCCATACTTTATGAAGTTCCTCATTTCGGATGACATGGGAACAGGAGTCTATCCTCTTGAAATGTCTGTTTCTGACTTGCCATCTGATATAGCATTGGGTGAAAATTTTCCAGAACCCTCTAAAGACTCTGACAGACTAAAATCTCCAGAGGTTACTGTTCCAAGCCCTCCAGCTCCCAACCCTGTGGCAGAGGTTTCACGGCTGGTGAAACAAACACGTTGCGGCCGGCGAATAGTTCCCAGACAACGTCTGAGCTTGTAGACTGTTAAAAATATTAATTAGGGCTATAGACTCTAAATTTGAATTTTACTATACTTGCATTTTTCCTTTTATTGTTAGCACTGTATTACATATCTAATTGTCCTATGCTTAAAACAGGCAATTGTAATTTTGTATTTTATTGTTATTGTTTTGTATTCCATTCAGCTTTGATCGCAATACAAAAGGTGGGAGTATATTGCCACTCCTAATAAGTTCAACATTTCCTGTTTTATATTATTTAATATTTGCTTTGCGTTTGTTCATGCAATCTGAATCTGGCAACAGAATTTTAGTTAAATAAGTTTTGGAATATTCTAAGTAATCACGTTTTTACTCTAAGAAAAGAAGTGTATGATATTTATCCTTACGGAATGCGTGCTTCAAACACCAATTAGTTATTTCATGTAAATAGCTTCATTAAATTCATAACTGTAAATAGCCTTATTTATCCTGAATGTCGAAGAAAAATAAAATAATATTGAAATCGAGGAATAATAGTTTCTCGAATCACAGCAGTTTTATTGCTCATTCTTCAGCATACAAATACTTAACAGAAGATATTGACATGCTAACAAAAATACAATTTTTGACATGAAGAGCTTTCAAAAATTATATTCTTTAAAATTGTACAGCAATTTTTAAGCAGCAATTATTAAATGGCAATGATTATTATTTCTGAATAATAAGTTTATTTCTTCAACAGATGAATACATGCTCGAAATACATTTATCGTCAATGTACCAATATTACCTCAAAACCATTTCCAATGTTAAAAAAAAATTAAAGAAAATGTTATTAAATAAAAATACAAGTTTTTACTAAATGCTGCCAGAAAATACATATAATACTTCATAAGTTACAGGTTTGATAGACATTCTCCTTGTAAAAAATGAAATTTGAACTTTTTTCACAGTGGACTGTTTGCAAGAAACGCATTCAAGCTTAAAGAAACTTCAAATGGTCAAATACTCAAAATTCTAAATTGCTCACTAGAACTGTATTAATCATCGAGCCCCGGGTGCATTTAATAAAATTACGAGATTTAATTAGGTTCGTCTTGTTTACGTTCTGTCGGATGCAATTTAAATTCATGCGTTTTGATTATTTCAGATTCTAATTACAAAATGTTGCAAACAACACAAATAATAATTTTAAAACTACAGACCTGTGATAGACTTCCCTCGCGGAAAGAAAATAAAAACAAACAACTTTTTTTCTGCCCTATGTCTTGTTAACAAAAAACGCATTCAAGTAAAAAGGAAATTTTTTAGCGCTCGAGGCACTCTTATCTAAATCAAACAAACAATAAATAATAGTGACTTTTTAAGGAACTCGTGGTAAAAATTTTTCAAGGTCTCGGTAATCGTACTGAAACAAGGATATGCAAAGAAATAATTTACAACCATAACAAAAACGAGGTTTGTAGGAAACGACAAATTGTTAATGAAAAAACTTTCTAGTTCAATCGATCAAGTAGAACCCTACACATGTAGAACAGTATCATTACCATTTTTTTATTTTTTTATTTTTGCTACAAATTGTTTTTAATATCGAAATCGTTTGATCATGGACTAGATGACGTCACAGCCGGTTGCAGACGATACAGAAGATGATATCATTTGAAGTGAAGGAAACACACACACACAAAATGAGTACGGGAACTTTAACCTCGAACTCGTTAAACCTGTCTGTTAGTGTGGAAACTTCAGGAAAGATTTTAACAGTTTTTACAATCAACATAATATTAAACTTTCTATTTAATTTAGGAAGACAGGATTTACAATGCACTCGAAATCAAATGTTTAAAGATAGAAGCTATGAAGCCATTTTTAGCTTTAATTGTGGTGAATGCGAGTCAATTTAGTGGAAAATAAGATTGAAATATTACTTCAGAATACCTTCCAAAAGAATATTTTATTTCAGTACATCAACCTACTAAAATTCTATATCTATATATATATATATAATATATATATATTGCCAGCAAACATTTTACATTTGCAAAGAAATTAATTTCAAAACAAATTGTCTGCTAACAGTTAATATTTGGCAAATAATAATTATATTATTATTAAACTATTAATCAACACAAAATAAGTACAAATGATTAAGAACTAATTATGTTCATTTTCAATTAAATTTATAAATATGAAAAAACTGTTTTTCATTTTAAATTAAATCAGTAGCCAAGAAAAAGGTACAGTTACATTTCTTCTTCACATTTAACGCCTAGGGAAAAAAATAGTACATGATACAGATTTATTTATTAAGTATTCTTCTCACTAGTTCACAAATGTCCATTTGAAATAAATATATGTTTTTTTTTTTTTAATTTTGAAGTCAGGTCAAATAATGAGGTCTATGTAACAGATGGCATCTTACAATTCAAGCAATTTGATAATTTCACAAAAGATAAAACATTTCGTACAACAACATCCATCTCATTCCACATTTTTAGGGTGAAAATATATTATTTTGCTTTTTAATTACTCACTGACATAGTGATATGTGCTTATTATACAAATAAGGGTAACTATAACTATACTAGAGTAATCTGCAACTAGAATTGCATTTACACATTTTACGTCCAAGGGGAAAGATATAATTCCGCACCCCGCTAAAAAGTAAATTCACATATAAATAATTAATTTACATTAAAGAAATATTACTAAGCAACTAAATAAAACTTAATTAAAAAGTTAGAATGAAAATAGTCAGCTAAAACGGAAAAAACTTTGTAATTTTAAATATCCGGTTAATTATTTCTTCCTGACTGCAGTGCCCTTAGTCCATGGCAGTTGTCTTGAAACTGTGTTCCACGGAACCCTGGGGTTCCACGAATCACAAACATGAATTCACGTTCTCTATGAAGATTGTAACCACAAGTATCTAAAGCTCATTCCAATCATAAAAACTGAAAATTTTATTTATGCATAACAACAAGAATATCAAATCGCCCTTTCTTTATATGCATTAAACACTAGATTATGAATATTCAATTGTTTACTATCCTGGGTACCATGAAATAATTTTATATTCTTCAGTACAATGTTTTGCAAAACTAATTTTCCATTAATTTTCTAATGGAAAATGTGCATTTTTTTTTTTCATTTGCAGAAAAAAAGTCTGTAACAAAGGAGAGAGAACAATTCGTTGGAATATCATCAGATTTGACATTAAAATCTAAATTAAAGCAAAAGCTGCTTCTAAATTTTAAATTGCAAAGTCATGTAAAATACACATGGTTTTTCACACAGCTATAAGCATTTTAATGCCACCCAGAACTATTAAAATGAAAAATGTTTCTCAACGTGAGTGGCTACAAAAACAAATTAAACGCAGAATATGAAATATAGCAACATATGATTTCAAGTTTGCGTAAAAAAGATGCAAGCACATATCCCAGTTGCTAAATATAATGAATGGGTGGGTGAAACTTGGGACACAAATATTATTAATGAATAAATAAAACTTACAATAAAAATTTTAAATAACAAAAGCAATACTTTTTAAGTTGTCTTTTCGTAAAGTACATATAACATATCGATCAGTGGCATATCGTACACCTCCGCATCGGGGGGGGGGGCAAGACTCCTGGAGGCCCAAAGTCTATGTTAAGTTACGGTCTTGCGATCTTTGGTAAGATTCGACTGGGGGCCCAAAACCCGACTTTTCATGGGGGGGGGGGCTAGTATTTTCTGTTACGCCACTGTGATATTAAGATTTACTTTAAATATCATTTTAAAATATATTCTAGTAAGTGTGTGGAATAAGGTTCTACGAAAACACCTTTTAGTTCAAAGGGTTCCTTCCATTAGTCGAAAAAGTTTGGTCTGTGGCATAGGTCAGGGGTCAGCAGACTTTGAAAAAGAAGACCCGAGTTGTCAGTGAAACAAGATAACAAAGGTATCAGAGAGCCATGTGTATCAATACGCGTGTGTAGCGAAGGGGGTGGGGATTTTCTTTAGTAAAGGGTCAAGATCCAAACAGCCATGTTCTTTGATTTTTTTTAAAAAAAATTTTATGTAATCATACGAGAACAAGCGGAAAATTTCCAAGGATATATTTCTTTCTCTAAAAAAATCTATTTTGTATTCCTTTAAAAAAGAATCTGCGTAATTTTATTTTTACTCTTAAAACATTTTGTATAGAATAGTAGCTCAGAGGCTATATCTGCATTATTTATTAAATATTTAACTGTGTTTGATGCATGACAAGAGGTTAAGCCTAACTACCACACCCGTTTTCAGAACTTCTGCTAAAAAAAAAAGGGGCCTTACAGTAGTCGCATACGATGTGTAACATCTGACATGTTATTGTGGTAAATTCGCAATAGCAACTTAAATCCTGAAAAAATGAATCGAGTAGGATTGGAAATAATTTTCTATGGAATAATTATATCTTTAATGAAAATTTTATTTAATTAATACAAGGAGTAATGCAATTTTTTTATCAAAATAATTATTCTTGTTCAATTTGGGAAGAGCGGAAATGATAATTTATGATAACTAAAATATGACACATATACTTGTGTTTCAAAGTATTTAAAACCGTTGAAAAATAGCGTCAATAACAGTACCACTATTGGTAGTCGAAACATTTCGATTTGTGTTCATTTCGAGCTTGAGTTCATCATTCAAAAAGCTATGAGTGGCTCGGCTTCTAGAAAACTGAAGTTAACTTTAAAATCACCACTCAAAATCATGGGAAGCGAGTGATAGTTTTTCTTTAAAAAAAAGACCAGAACCACCTTCGGTATATGGCAAAAGTAAAAAATGCAGGAAATCTTTAATTCTTTGTACCGTTTGATTCGGAGAAATGTATACGACCACCGAAATCACTCTGTTTGTCCATTTTCAAATAAGGATTCTGCCACACATATGTCCCCAATATCTTGACTAACAATACCCAGTCCACTTGTTTGACGATATGTAATATCCATATGCCGAGCCACAACATGTGAGTTGTTCTGTTTACGATAGATCGCAACACCAGCTGCTCTATGGCCCAGTCGTTTAAATTGTACGCAGCAATCGAAGTCAGGTATCGAAACACGTTCGTCATTGTCTAACCACGTCTCTGCCAAACCCGCGATCACTCGCGCCGGGTGTTCTTTACACCCCGGCTATAATATAAAGTTAATGTATTTTAAAATGGAAATTTTGTAAGGTTTAGTTTAAATTAATGTTAGTCTCATTTTTATGCAATAAATTTAATAATTTTATTTGTATAATACAAAAAACAACTTGTACTTTATAAAAATGTATCCTAATTGACTATAATTTTTGTTTTCATATTTAAATACACGTGTTAAAAGTTTGGGGTGTTCTCTACACCCTGCGAGTAACGACGGTAGCAAAAACAGGCGCGAGTGACCGTGGGCTAAAGGACTTAGCTTCTCTGATCCTAAAGTGAGGGGAAAAAAACAAAGATCCCACGGCCTAGACCGCAAGGGGTGGGGGATGGGGGCGGAGCCCCTCCCGAATGAAGGGAAAAAAACTGAACTTCACTGGATAGCGCGCACTTCCTCAACTTCCTGTTACGCATTTCCGTCCCTTTTCACGAAATCACTCCCACAAATCTCCAGCAATCGAGAGGAAAGATGTTACACATCAAAAAGAGTCTAAATACGGAATTAATTCTTCTTCTACCGCGTGCAAATGAATAATTAAAGCTAACATCAAAATCAGTCACTTTGTTTTGATTACTTTCGGGTTTAATATTGGGTGTTACGCGTCTATGGCATATTTGTGTATTTTGGTATACAAAAAACAATAGAAAAGATGTTTTATAGCAAGAGATTTTATTTCCAAAGTTACTTTTACATTTAAGAATTCGAATGAACTTCTTTAAAAACGTTTAAGTATCACATGGTCTTGGATTTAAAAGAAAAAATGTTACTGCTAAGGCGAAAGTTTTTAACAGGTGGTGTCCACATGTTCAGTAAAGCAGAAGTTCAAAATGTGTCAAAGCACTATCTTGGAAATGTCAAAACTTGGAAAAAGCATGAAATAATTCTTTTAAGATTCGATGGAAAATAAAATGGGGAATCAAATTCCCTTTTTTCAATTGATAGATATGCATTAACAAATCTTTTCTATAATCATCTGTGCAATTCTTGCAAAAATTCCACCCCCCCCCCTTACTTCTTGAAAGAGTACATTGATTTTGTCAAGATTCAACAGCTGTGTGTGAATTTTGTGATAATATTGCGAATGCGGCCAAAACTTTAAAAGAGATTCCTAAGGTACAAATAATTAATTTTAATAACTTTGATTGAATACAAGAAATTTAATTTGAAAAAAGCAATTAAAGTTAAAAGCAGAATTTCCCCTTCTTCTCAGATGAGTGAGTGAGATAACGTCCCACAATAAAGCGGCATGAGGGTTATTGGCGACAGGCATCGTAATTTTGAACTATGTGACTATTTTGTCCAGTGACGAGAACGACACTTGAACTGGAACACCCCTCTCTTAACTTCCACATCACATCAAAGCCTCTATGGGTCTTCTGCGGGACTGGGCTCGAATTCGTGACATGTCAGCCACGAGTCCGTTCTTCTTTTCAGATAAAAATTCCATACATGAATTTTTAACAGTAATTATTGTTGAAATGTGTTAAGGTATTCATTTAAACGAACTCATGAATGCGATTCTTTAGTTTTAATGTTTTATATATGAATTGTTAGTTATGATGATGAAAGCGTTAAATTTGGAGTGATCATTGCATTTTGCTTTCATTCGAGTACAATTTTTAATATGCTAAGGCTTTTAAAATAATTTTAAAAAAAGGTATGAATATTTGGGGGGGGGGGGTATAAAGGTAGAGTGTGCTAAAAGTTGAAAAAGTAAATTGTGTAAAGAATTAGCTCCAAGATGCGTAGTAAAGTTTTTCAATATAAAGAATAATGCATTTTTGAGAATTTTTTTTAATAATTAACAATATAAAAATTCATAGAAAATTAAATAAACAACAGCAGAACGAAAGCCATACACAGTTTTATATGGTACATTATTAAGTACTTGGAAAAAATATTTGTAACAAAATATGAGAATTTAAAAAAGCACGAGATTTAAAAATAATTAAAAAAATGCATTAAAATTTTTCAAAATATTTCTCCATAAGTTTATGTGGATTTATTACACAATATCAACTTAAATGGAATGCAATCATAACCTAATTCCAAAATTTAAAAATATTAAAAAAAATTAGATGGTACAATAAGGAACTTAAGATTATATTTGCTTCACGTTGAAGAACCCAAATTCGGGGGAAAAAAAGGATACCGAAAGACAGAAAGATATTCCAATATGAACGTATTCTAATTTAATTTTCTTATAAAAAAAAAACGAATTTTATAATAATTTTTCTCACTTCTGTTTTAATTAATTCATTTTTCCAGTGAAACAAAATGTTCCATAAATAGTTTTTTTTTAACACAATGCACGCTTTATAGTTCTTTCATTTTACATATTAATCAGACTCCAACTATTACAACAATTTTGCCTAACACAAGAACTGGCGCATGCTAAATACGCATCATTTTAAATTTACGTATACCCCGCAAAAAAGTCAATATTTAATAAATAAAAATTGGTTCACTTTGAAATAATTACTTTAAAAAAATTACAAGGATTTTTGTAATCGATCATTGACGAAACTGATTGTAGCTGAAAATATCCTAAGCTCAGCTACGAATTTTTTTTATTAAAATGTTTGTCACATACTATGATATTTTCAACGTTCCGCAAAATATATCCATTGTTGGCTAGTTTCATATATATGATATTAAATCTATTTTCAACAGAAAGAACAATTCAGAATAATTTAACTAAAACAGGGTTTTAAAAGAAATACTTTAGTTGAAAAAATCATATTTTGCACTTTTTTTTTAATCGGGTTTCAAAATACGTAAAATTTTTTATTGTTTTTTGTTTCTCACAGAAAGTGAATTTTTTTCTGAAATTACCATGCGAGGGAGAAGTCTTTCACACTCTCCAACAATAGAATCTAAACAACTTTAAAACAATAAACTTATGATGTGAACCATTGGATGGATATCATTATTTTAATGTTCTATAGAATTTATTTAAAAAAAGAGCCTTCCTTGTTTTTTTAACTGGGTCGGAAACAGATCATAATTAGCGTACAAAAAAATAAAAATTAAAAACGACGTAAATTTTAAACATTAATACGATTAGAAACCTTATTTATCACAAGTATGGAAGAAAAGTAGAAATTATTTCGGACTGCGAGAGACTAAAATGGCGGTCATTACAACTGCTTTCAACATAAATTTGACGTTATATCTTATATAGATTTCTGATTAAATATATATATCAAGCACTTTTCTCTCATTCAATCATTGGAGAGATGCATGAAGAACACGTAACCCTGTAGAGCTGATTATACATACATTAAATCGGAAACAAATTTATTAAAAAGTTTAAAAGGTTGAAAAATCTTTTTTTTTTCTTCCATATATGTTTTATTTTAACTTCTTAAAAAACTTTCTGAAGCCAAGTATTTTGAGTTCGTAAGCGTAACATAACGACAAATAATTAACTGATTTCATAAAACAGATAATATTCTCCAAAGGAATATAATTGAAAATTAAATTATATATAAGAAACATTTTATTTGGCGTACACCATGATGTAACAGGAAGCGTTCTTATTTCAAGCTCCATATTCAGTGCACAGCGTAAACAAAAAGGAGCATATGTGTTTCTGTTACTTTTTGACTCGTTTATTTTTATTCGCCCTTGGAAGAAAAAAAAAATATTTAGGCTCAAGAAATAACTTACCACGCTTGAGCAAATATGCTCCGAAAATATCTGAATCACATACACGATCAAGTTGGATTATACACAAATATAACAGTATTTGCATTATAAAGATCTGATCGGCCTGTGTAGTTGTTTGTAAATAATTCAGTTTAATTTTGTTCTATACTCACATTAACTACATTACTAAGTTGTTGTTTTTTTCGCTTTGGACATGTGTATACATATATATGTATGTAAGAAAAGATTTTTAAAATTAATTCAATAAACGAAAATAATTAATTAAAAATGAAGAGAGTGAAATTAGTGTTTCTCTCATCCAATCTTTTAATTAATAGAAAAGTCACCGTGTTTTCCGATATTAACAAATCAATCAATCAGTCACCCAATCCAAGATAATATTTTTATCAACTGTGTAATTCTCATTGCTTAAGTCGTCACCAATAAATCAGAACAAACAAAATAAAAATACATGAGAATTGTGTTAAACAATTTTTCTGAAGATTTTTGTGTTGTGCTCTTAGAAATTAACCTCTGGTATTTATGAAATAAAACATAACGACCAAATCGTGATACAAAGCAACAAGGTCAACAGTTTAAAAAAGATAATTGAAAAATCAATCAGATTGGATGTTTAAAAATATCTGATCTATAGAAAGGAATAAATATACGGCTAAACTTTAAATGCCTGATTATATCGTAAATAAAGTTCCCATTAACGTTCGGTTATTTTAGGAATTTGTCACAAAAAATATTTGCAGACAAATTGTGCATATTGAGTTCAATTTGAATACAATAAACGAAAAGAAAAATAGGATGGTCAAAACAAGTTCCAAAAAAGTGTTCACTCATTTTTAAAATTATTTAAAATAGTTTCAAATTATTTTAAATCATGGATACTATAAATATATATAACGTCACCTTTTTTTTTTTCTTCATCCGCAATTTCAAAAAATTGTTAAAATGCAGTTTTATAGCAACTAAATAGCTTTTTAACTCAGAAACTAATTATAGAAATGGGTGTAATAGTTTAAAATTATCAACTTTAACTTTTATTCAAGAATTTAAAATTTTATCTGCTTTAAAATCTTATTAAACGCAGTTTCATCCATAATTACAGTTTACGAGTTTTATGCCCGAACAACATGTGCTATTGAATACTAAGCATTTGATCTTCAATTAATTTATTGCAGGATTCTGGCTTTCTGAAGCAACATTACGTCTCAATTCACTGTAATTTAAAGCAACTTCTTTTACTTTAGCAAAAAACAAAATATCTTATATTTAATACAGCAAATGACATTATTCTCAGACACACATATTTCAATCTAAAATATTCTTCCATTTAAAATTAAATCAAAAACCATAAGTAAAGCGAAAGCAGAGCAAACCAGGATGTTCATGATGAGCTTAACAGAGGAAATATTCGAATAAGAGCATTCCTCTTCAATGGTTGAAGTGGATAATAACTGAGAAATTAATTAATTAACGAGCGCTTAAGTACGAAATCAACGAGGCTCAGTGCAACCGAGTCCCTGCTTTAACAGCCAACATCAAGTAATAATTAAATCGTCTAATCCTACTTCTTGAAATAATGTTGGCAGTTAATTCGTTTGGTAGATGTGATTCCTGCTTACTGAAGCTGCCAGCTCCGCCGTTTTTAGTTGAAGATAAATTTCAATCGCTTTGAACAGAGTAATTGGAATTCCGAAGCGTTCCGATTCCTTTCCAGCTGTCGAATTACCTTTTAATTAAATTCTGTGATTTTAGAATAAAGCGTGTGTTTATGCACGAACCTATTATAATATTGTCACTTTTAAGATAGGAAAGCGAATGAATAAATAAAAATATTAATAATAATGAAATTTTTTTTAAAAATATTACTCTCCTGTGTACAGTGAAAGAATAAAGATGAATCCAATAATATAAATAAAAATTAATAAAACAAAACGAATAAGGAAATTTATGGCTTGGCTTCTTAGTTTCCATGATTCAAATAGCTCTGAAATATTTTTTACTAAAAATTATATTATATCAGAACATCTCTTATTTGTTTTATTGTTATTATTATTTGCATTTTTTCTCAAACTGCACGAAAAAAACACAATAGACACTACACAAATTTTGCTATCCAAATTAATTTTCCAGCAAATTAAATTTATTCCTTTGATATCAAATTCCTTCAAATCTAATTCATCCTCCAGTATATCAAATTAATATTTTTATTTGCAAACACGATTCTTCTTTTTAGCAATTAAAGATACCGAATTGTAACTACAAAATACAAAAATTTTTATGTTAACTTTTTAACTCATGTATGCTTTTAATGGATTTTTGTTATTAAAAAAGTACCATCATATCAGCTATTAAGTCACTTTTAATTTTTTACTTTAAAAAAAATATTTTGCTACAAAATAAAATCATTGGAATGGTACGATACCTTCTTTAGAGGAGATTAATAACCCCTAACTAGAAAATCAAAATTTTGAAATAAGAATAAAATTTCATTTGTTATACGGAAAGGACGTGTGAAATCTATTGAGTTCATGATATAGAAGTTCGTTGAACCATACCAGTAAAAAGAAAAACTACTAGTAGAGAGTTTATTAAGTGTTTTTATTTATTTTTAGATACTATCTGGTGAATGAAACTTTCTTATTTCTTTTCTTTAACATTGATATTTTGAAAAAATTAGTAATATGAGCTTTTACAACTCAAGAATGGTTTTTCATTTATTCTCATGAAAGCTAATAATGTAAAATATCTGTAAAATAGTTTCTGATATAGCATTGGGTTCTTTAAGCTGTTATCAAAACTATTTCCTAGATATTATTTTTATAATATATTTTCATGCTTCAATAAACAAAAAAGGGAAATAAGAATATGTGACCAGTTTTTAATATTCATTATCTTTTAATTCAAAATTTCTTTTTTATTTTATATAAGAAAAAACGCACAACATGGTAAAAATAATTTAAAAAAAAAAAAACAATGATCTTTTTTTAATATGAAAAATACTCAGAACAAGGAGAATATATGAGGTTTTTCAATTTCTTTTTCAACATAGAGAAATCTTAACATAGTAATGAAAATGTATGAGCAGTAAAACCGAAAGTTTTTTTAAATGTAACATAAAAAAATTATCCGATCCTAATTTTAAAAAAAAAATGAAATAGTGATTTATAAAAGAATGCAAGGCTGAAAAAAAACAGCATTATAAAAAAGTAACAATCATAATTTCCAGACTAAATATATGCTTTTAATTCCGGATAAAGATATTTGATTATAAAAATGCATGTTAACTTTAAATGAAATATTTCATTTCCATAAAATTCTCAGACACGAAGAAAGATAGCGAGGAAGATAATTCGTAGAAAAGGAATGATAACAATCTGTTCTATTTTTCATAGATTATAAACAGAGAAACCTACATGCATCTCATTCACAAAATAGAAAATTTAATTTTCCTATTTTATTCCAAACATAATCAAGCAACGACAACAGATAAAGTTTATATATTAAGTAAATAAGCAGAATTTAAATTTGTATGGAAAGAAATGTCAACACAAATTTTAACTATGGTTGCTTATTATATAGCCTTTATATTACTTCTCTCTCTCTGTCTTGGTGTCCAAAAGTTGAGCATAATGGTTTTGTATTTAAATAGGTTGGAAAGTAAAAGGCAAAATGAGATGAAAGATGTCTTATTTAGCTAGAAAGCTACTGCAAGTAAAGAAGACAGTTGAAAAACGCATAAAACAAATGTATTGCTTAATTTGAGCAAAAAAATCAAAATGAAAAAAAATCAAACATTTTGTCGGTTGCTTTACGAAAAGGAAAACGGCTTAAAGTTGGTAAGAAGGCAATGCGTGCAACAATCGCATCACTTACATAATTCATACCGCGAATGAGACACTTCTGTAATAGAATGGTTTTAAGCTCAATAACATCCTTTGATGAAGTTTAACTTAATTCACTCGCGCATTACGTCCTATAACAGAAGTGGCGAACCTTTATTGAATAACGTGCCGTCAAATAATTTTGTGTGACTTGTGCTATATATATATATATATATATATATATATATATATAATATATATATAATATATATATATATATATATACATTATCGGGAAAATAAAACTAAATACTGACAACAAAAAACTATTCACTACGAAAAAATACCTTTTGCACTGTATAGCTGAAAATGTTTTAGTTACACGTGTAATTGAAATTATATATAAATATATATAAAGTAACATTAGTGTGACTTCTGTTGTTGCAGATTGGATGACAAATAACTTGTATTAGGATTGTAAAATATTACTTTTAGTATAATTCCTGCTGAATTGGAGTCATCTGCTATATAGTTTCTAAGCAATTAATTATTTTTGCTGTGGTTCACTTTTTTGACAAAAAAGATGGGGGGTTTGTTTCAAATTGCCGTTTTACAGACGATGTTCTGCATACCACTGTTCCAGAACATAAAACAAGCACCGTTTTGTCGCCTTTACTAATAATGCCATTTTTCTAGATTCACCAAGTTCGAAATCCTCTGTTACACTTACTATCTCGCACTTTTTGTTCTAAACTAGCCATGTTGAATAGCAGTTAAAAATCGTAAATATAACACAAATAAACTTTAAAATAAAGTTGTCTCAACGAAATTGACTATGCTACGAGTAGACAAACTTTGCATCATATGCAATTATAGTCTACGACCTAACTAAGGCAAGGCAGTAACAAGCGAGTGTACTCCCCGCCGCTCCGTGACCGATAACTTGAGTTTGTTCTTTATACTTAATAGTGAACTTTGTTATTTTAAAATAAAATGCAAACCATTTTGATCGCACGCGTTCCCAAAACATTGTGTCGCTGGCCATTGATGGCACGCGTGCATTTTATATATTATACTGGTTCGCCATTCCTACCCTATAAACATGGTCAACAGAATTTAAGATCACCGATCATTTGCATTTGCTTGATAGTTAGTTCACTTTCTACGATATTTCTCTAAGAGTTGATAACGGTGTGGCGTCATACTTATGCCCTTGAATAAAAACTATTGATCCATAGCACCTCGAAAAAGACTAACATGAGGTTCCGGAACCTCACCCCTCGACACCTGTTATATTTTCAGAATATCCTCGGAATGAGAAAGTTCGTACTTCTAACACACACAGACGTAATGCCCACTTCTGATGCAGCGCTACAATTACTTCATTAATTTAACATATTATGACTTACGCAGGTTCGATTAATTTACTTATGTCTGCATCATATTATGGTTAGTACTTTAAAACTCAATTAAATAACAATGAGATTAAATGAATAATTCAATTTAATTAGATCAAATTCGTTTATTAATTTTTAAAACATTTACTAGGTTAAAATAAATACACTATTAAATTCTATGAATAAAATTACTACAACATTCCATTTATCTGAAACGGAGGCATGGAGCTGGGTGGTACTTGGACGGCCTAAATTCAACTCTCTTAATCTGAAATCATGGTAATCTGTCTTCTGCTAATCTGTAAAATCTCTCTCTAAATCTCTGTAAATCTGCCGAGAAATGTCCCGGTTCTCCTTTTAAGTGGGGGCAAATTACCCCCTTTTTCATCGCACGCCCTTTGGTCCCGCCTAGCCATTGGTCAGGAACCAAGCGCAGAGTCACAAATTTCGCGACGACTCTTCCAAATTATGAGTTCATTCAACTTTGCTGACCAGCCGTTGTGACCCCTGCCCCAACTAAGGAATGCGACAACATCCTGTTCAACAAGAAACAAGGGAATACACCAATGCATGTGTCTTAGGACCATCTTAAACCGATCAGCATCTAGCCTTCCACCCCAAGCCACCCATCACTTCACACCAAACGCCCCACCATTGTGACACTGATCTCACTCGTAATGTACTGAAAATGGTAACTGTGTACCACGTTCTTCCCATTTTATGCTATGAATATAATGAGAGAATATTACATCGCTCCATTGATTGATTGTCTGTTCGGTTCCAAGCTCTCGTCTCCATCGCAATCGAGCTTTATACAGGTTTCTCTCTTGTAAGCTATTTGGCTAGAGATATTTGTCCCTGTGATTGCAACAGGCTACGAGGTCATTAGTTAACATCAATAGATGATGATTACACACCAGAGAGCATTCCTTTTCATTTATACAATCCCCAATTATACTTAATTTTCTGTACTTCACTGTAAATTTATATCACTGATCGCAACTTAAATTTTTAAAAGTTGAATCTTAAATCTAATTAAAAAATAAAATTCTGAGCAATAATAACACGAATAGATTTATTGATGTCTTTAAAAGGTGAATATATGGGTACAATAAAATACAATCACATAAAAGTATAACTTTTAGATAAGTGTTCTTTTCTCCGATATGGATCTTAAGATTTCCGCAGAATAAATTCGGTAATGGATCTGATAGTTATATTGAATAATCCAACAAATCTCAGATTCAAAAAAGAAAACTCTAAGAATGAGAAAATATACAAATAGTTTCCATCAGTAAAAGAGTCAGAAAATTGTAAATCCCATTTCTTTTTTATAAAACACTTTGCGAAAGTAATAATGAAAACTTGAAACACAAATTTCGCTTTTTTTTTTCTTACAACTTTTATCAAACTAATTTTATTTTTTGGATATAACGATAATGACAAGTGTTTTCCGTCTAGATCCTAGAATTTATGAATGTACTATGAAACAGATAGAATTTTTAGATTGTATTAAATTTATATGCATGAAACTGGCAACAAATAGAAACACCTATTTTTCTCCATTAGATGTTCTTTCAGACTGCAGGAAAAATAAAAAAATAGAAACCGTATTTGGCAATATCCCATGAGTATTTTTTAAAATTCGAAAGTACGGGTAAATGTTATCGGAGCTTACTGCTTTCATTTTCATTCCAAGATACAAATTATTTCAATTACTTCTTAAACTTTGTAACAGCTGATTAATGCATACATGTTTCGAATTCGTGACATTTCTTTATGTACAATAGTGCCGATGTTATCTTATATTTGTTTCGTTAGCAAATCAGTTTATTTTATTTTATATTATCTGTATATTTCGTAAAGTTTTAATATATTAATTAATAAGGAATATGAATCCATATTTATTTTGTAATTTAACGAATGTTACATCGCGTTTGAGAATAGATATTTTAAAGCAGTATATCAATACCCGAGTCAACTAAGTAAAATAAATAAAATATCAAATCGGATGTATTTTACGTCATAAAATTAAACTTATTCTCATTATCTTGAATATATTATGTTTGAAAAACTAAAAATACATGCACAACTAAGGGTCTAGCAAATACTTAGAAATACGGATTTTTAAAAAAATCAACAAATTGGAGGCCATATTATAGTTTTATAAACGTTTATTGAAGGTAGAATCATAATGCAAAATAAAATCAGGAACATGCAATTTTTTCTTCATAAAAAAAAAATCTTTTAGGTGATACTTTAATATCTTTCAACTATAAAATAAATGCAAGGAAACATGATTTAATAAAATAAAATACAACGTCTCCTTTTCCTCTTACAATTCCCCTCACCGCAGAAACTCACATGAAAATTCGTTTCCAAAATTCGTTTCTATAAGAACAGACACTCGATTTTATAGAAAATAAATCAATCAATTAAAATATAAAAGTATTTTTTCTCATAATTTTTCAGATGAAATTTCTTATTTGAATAATTTTTTTTCTTATTTGAATAATTTCCAAATAAGAAAAGCACTGATATTTAAAAAAAATATGTTTACATTATTCGTTTACATTTCAGAGTTCTCTCGGATTTACATTTGTTGATTTCTAAAGAAATAGCCCGGGTTCGCAAAAAATTGACGAAAAAAGAAAAAAAATCAAAATAAGGACTTAATCCTTATACTACAACTCTCAGATCGAGAACAATAACAAAAGTAACAGGCAACTAGAGTAATTGAATTTATTATTAAATATATATAAAATGGCCTTTTTCCATCTTGATTCATCATATAGTTCAAATCAGGCATCGGAAACCTATGGCACAGCAACATGTGGCACGTGGTATAATATTCAGTGGTGCTTTACACCATTCTATGAAGTTCACATTAAGTTAAATCGCCTTGTCTCTCCTTTGTGCGCGCCTGTACAAGTATCGTGTATAATTCCAGTCGAAAATAACATTTCTGATGCACATAGTGCGTTGTAGGAGTTTTATTGTAAGAACTTGTATTTATTCATTTAATTATTTCAACGATTCATACTTACATATTTAATTCAAATGGGCAATACATAAAAAAGAAACTTTGATGTTCGCGGCCTACAAGACTCTTGGACGAATGAATATGGATACATACGACAAAAAGATTGTGCTGTATGTGCGCGGAAGCGTCGTATGTCGCTCGTCAAGTGTACAATGAAATTTTCAAACTGAACATCAGTCAACTTTTAAGAATGCCGATAAGAAATGTGAAGTTATGAAACGAGCCGTGTTATTGTTCGAAGGAACATCTTTAGTCAAGCAACTGGAACCAAACCTAAAGGGAACGAATGTAGTTTCGTAATTGCTCATTGTGCAGGTGCCAAATTCAGTCCTTTCACGGATAGCGAAAATATAAAGGGCATATAATCGGATGTAAATAAATATCTTTAAATTATGCATAATTAATATATAATAAAACTCTAAATCTGTACTCTTGATCTCTGTTCCTTAAATCTGCTTCTATTGTCGTTTCAAATTAGAATTGTTTCAAATCATATTGATAGATTTGAAACAATTGGTACACCACAGCTTTAAGGTTGCCGATCCCTTGCATATATCATCATCCTCTTCTCGACTACTTAGTGAGAAGTGTATGAAACAAAACTAGAAAATTAAGTTCTTACACATTGGCATAAACTTCGAAAAATGAATATGAGCTATTCCAAAGAAATACGAGTCCCAAATCAGAATAAAACCTAACAGAATAGAGCAATAAAACAATAGCAAACATCGCAATTTTATTGAGAATTTCTGAATGCTGGATTTTATTTGTAAGAAAAAATTTAATACAATTCAAAATATATTTTATCATTTTTCCCTTTAGCGACAACTCTCGAAAATGTGCTGCAGTATAAATGGAAAAAAAAAAAAAAAAATCATTCATCTATTCACATATTTTGTTCAATACTTCATCTTAATTTAGAACACAGAAAGACAAAACTGTACTTTGATGATGATTCACGCATGAACCATTAAGGAGTTTGCCAAACTTTTTAAATCAGTCCGCATTTCATCAAATTA
>BMAO01013368.1:0-268097 GCA_019973975.1 Trichonephila clavata
GTGCTAAATGTTATTATTTTATAACATCTTTAAAGGCTTCACAATGTATTGGTACAAATCATACTATGTTAAGGCCACACAATGCCCTAAACATTTAAAAACAATTTTTGACATATTCTTGTGACCCATATCATTGAGAAGCTTGCCACCAAATTTCAGATCTGGTAATAAATTAGTTTAAAGATTATTTGAAGAGCTTAGGTTTTGGTTTCATTTTAAAGCAGTTTTCCACTCTTAAATTGAATTAAAAATATTTTTGAGCCCAATCAACTCTTGTAGTGGGAAATGGTTAATTATTTCAGTTCTCATTACTAAAAGCATTTCTGCTTGATTATGTTTTGAGTTCTCATTGTTATTTAATTAAGATTGTTTTCAAAGCTAATTTTTGTTTTAAAAATAGTCTATATAACTGGGAAGCTTTATCATTAATTTTTTTCTTGTTGGCCCAAACATTCTCAGGTTGCTGTGAGAAACAATATTTCGAAGAGATGGAACACTACTGAAAATGATGTAGCTAAATATCGCCCTCACCTAATACTGCAATTAGATTTTTGAATTCAAGTATTGCAGATAAAACTGAATATTCTCATGATGTACCTGACTTCATAATATATTGTAGTACTATATTTTAGTACTTAAAAGTTGTGCAATAAAACTCAAACTTGCTAAACTGTGCCCCAATTTAAAACTGAAAAAAGTTTTTTTTTACAAACCTGGTGATTTTTATAGCTAAAGTTAGTATCATTATTTTATATATAAATACTTTGTGTTTCAAACAGTGCTAGTTTAAGCTCATTTCGAGCACTGGGTACAGAAGATCTACAATTTTTAATAACAAAAATTCAATACTTTTTTAAACTTATCTTTGTGCAAAGTGCCTATAACACATGTTGATCTACTTTTTAAAAGTTATTATACAATATTAAGGGAATGTTTCATCAGAAAAGGTGCAATGATTTTCAGAAATTCAATTTAATTATCCTCAGTTTTAAATGTATTTTTCTTCTTATTGAATTACATATAATTTATAAAAAATAGTATAATTTATCTATAAACAATAGATGGCTCCAAAATACAAGTTAAACTTGTAAAATAGAAATTAGCATATGGATTGAGTTAATATGAAAGTTTTGAATAATAATAAATATTTATCAATGATGAAAATGAATTTTATTTTTACAACAGAATGAATTGCAAAAAAAATAGAAAAAATTCAATCCAATATATATAAAAATATGAATAGTTGTATAAAATTTCCATTCGCAATTTCTACTGGTTATGTATCTTGACCAGGTATTGTATGTGTAGTGCATGCAAACTAAAAACTTATTTGGAGAAATGTATTGACATTTCATTATTTTGTTATCACTAATATGTATCTAAAGTATCTTTTTATATATACTTATATTTACACTTTAAAAAAATGGAAGATAAAAAAACATCAGACAGAGAGAGGGGGAAAAGATACAGAATTCTCACTCTGAAGTTAAAACGTGTGAAAATATATTTTTTTAGATTAAAATCATTATTATACATCAACAAGTTACTAAAGTTTATCATGAATAAATTGAGTTCCATTCTAATCAAAATCACAGTTTCTGTTCCTTATAAGCAAGATAATTAACTAATTATAGTATTAGTTTACCAGGAAAATCCTAAATTTCAAGAAACTTTTCAGTTTTCCAAATTATACTTCAGCAAAATATTAAATTACTTCAAAGTTTGTCAAATAAATGCTAAATTAGTACTCATACCATTCCAAAATTTGTAACTTATGTATTAAACTGCCAAATAATTTTGCCAGGCAAAAACACATCAAGAACTTTAAAAAATTATATTATTATTACTGTGTTCATGATGCCTATGAGCAGGAACAGTTCCAGTTATTAGCTGTATATTGCAACAACATCCCACAGAATCAAATGTCTATACATAAAGTCATATTTGGTTTCATGATCCTAATTCTCAATAAATATACAATTGATGCAAGTACTCTTCTTGGGTCAATATTTGTAAGTAACTCAATGCAACAAATTTATTCAGGACTTATAAGCAGGATAATAATAATATAGTACATGAGTCTTTTATATTTATGTAAAAATAAATCTAATGATATAAAGCAAATGTAATCTATAATGATAAATCTTCTACAAATTGTGCAAATACCTATAAATGCTTATTTGTAATACATAGTAAAAAATTTTGTACATCTGTTTAATAGGTTTATGCCACAGTCAAACTCTGAAAAACAAATGTTCTGCTAATAGATACCACACAAATGCATTACAATTATTATTATTTTTGTAAAAGAATTATGGATTCAAAAATGACTTTTTTTATTTTGATCATGTAAGAGTGAGCAGGACTTTTATATTCCATATATGGACATAAACATATTCTATTATACACACATTTTTATTAAAAAATTTTAATGCCTTAATTTATTATCATATTTGAAATTCAATTCTCGATAAATCATATCTTTTACCTAAAATAGCACAGGGAGTAGACTTTCAAAATGCTGCATAATTTTTTACATGTAATTTTACAAGTGTTAAATGATGATTTTGACGTCTATTGTTTGAAAATGGTACTTGATTCATCATAAAGTATAAGCATTAATGAAGCTGTAGTAAATTAAAACCTTTTTCCATTTCTATAATGAATGCTTCTCGAAAATATTTTTTTCTTTTTCCCTGTAATATTCTAAAATTATTAAGTAAAACAAATTTTTGATTTATATGTATGTATACTTGTTTTTGATATGCGCAACATGTATGGTTACATATCAGATTTTTGCATCCTAATTTTAGATAATTAAATACTGAAGTACCTCTATTAATTACTGTGAAGATATGTAAAATAAGTAAAATTTAGATTAACTAAACATATGTTCTATTGTGTGTGTGTTAGACATACCTGTCCTTAATTTTACCAAAAACATATCAATGGGTTGCAAAATATTATTTTGGGTGGACATTAAGGTATTTTCAATATTTAAAACATTGAATACACAAAAAAAATCTCTTGCAATGAAATCTTTTATTAAGGTTTTCATATGCAAATCACTATTTGCAATGAATTTATTTTTCTGTACAATATCCTTCTGCTTCTATTCTGTTTTGTAAAATCCAGAAAGGAATGGAAAGTGCTGGCTTTAATCAGAATGTAACGTTCGCTATCCTTGTATTAAAAGAATTTTTTAAAAAATTTTACATAATTATGCATGTATATGTAACTACTCATGAATTTTAAGCTTATAAAGACATAAAATAAGAATAACATAAAATTTAAAATGTCAGTTGTAGTATAGTAAAATTGATAAGTAGAAATTTTCTTTTATCATAAATGTTTTTTTAATATTGGGAAAAGTTAATGCAATCAGTGTTTTAAAAATATAGATAGATACTTGCTTCTCAATTTCTATATGATCATGCTCTTCAGTATTGAACTGATTTATTCCCTGATTTCTGGAAAAATAGTGAAATATGAATCTCACAAATTATTAAAATTTATTGTATGTTCTTCACCATACAGCATTATACATTTATGGATGCATATTTTTTAAAGTACACATGAACTTCATTAATTTACTTGTATTTGTAAGTGTATTGTTCTGAAAATTTCAAAACAATGACTTTGCTGAGCTAATTCAGTTTAAAATTCTTATCTAAGTGCTTGTTAAATTAGTGAAAATAATTATATAAAGAGATAAAAGAAAAAAATGTAGGTGAGTTCAACTGCATACTTTTTCATCAGTTAGAAAATCAGAATAGGTCCCAGAAGTAGTACCCTGGTTTATTTTTTCGTGTCTGCAAAATTGAAATGCTTTGAAGTCGACGCATTTATCAACATACAGTATAATAAAAATTCAGCATAGAAAATTTATAGATATATATTAGCATTATACACACACAGTTAGGAAATGAAATGAACAAAGTTATGATGATATTTCTATAAATTTAAAAGTATTTTGTATTGCTACTAAATGGATGGCAAAATTTAAGATTGAGATTTTATTCCAATAAAATTTAACACAACAAAGTTCGTTATTTAGACAGTTCAGTTTCAAATTTTTGTCCATACTGCTTATAAAATTGTCGATAACGTAACAAAAGCAAGTAATATAAAAAATAAGTCATTCCTTCTTAGGTAAGAATTTTATTTTAGTTACTTTTTGTCAAATAATTACAATTAATATATATAAATATGTGTATACATATGACAGAATCACAACATTAAGTGGAAATTAATTTTTTATTAATTATCATTAAAGTATTGCATTGCTATCCAAAACAAATGTGTTTCAAATTTCAGTTTAACTGAATGTTTTATTGGACACAAGTCGCCAAAATGGTCGCTATGTCGCCAAAAATGATGCCAACATAGATGTATTTATATTTCTTAGAATAATTGTTTTATTAATTGTAATTAAATTACTGTATTGTCAACCAAAATAATCATGTACATAAAATTTCAGCTCAATCGAGCGCTTCAAAATGTATTTTACTAACGATTGAAAATTTGAACAACATAAATAAATATTGAGAAAGTGTGAACTAATAGTAGGAATTGAAAAAAAAAAACGTAGGTAATCAACTACATACTTAACAAATACAGATCATTCAGAATAGATCACAGAAGTGGTACCCTGATCTGTGTATGTTTGCAAAATTAAAATTCTTCGAATTCGAAATGCTCAGAAAATATTTCAGACTCTTTTTAAAACTTTAAAAATCGTCAGCGTATTTGATAAAAACAAAACAAAAAAATATTGAAAATGAAATAATTAAAAAGTTCACACATTTCAGTCGAAATTTCTTTTGGAACAACTTCTTTCATTTGTTTTTGATAGTAGATGTAAATACGAAAATTCCGCCAAAATACTCAGTCGAATCAAACACGTGGCTATTTGTTTTGTATATCATCACGTGATTATGACGTCAGGTGTATCGAGTCCATTGGCATTTCCTCGAATAAAATCGTCTGCTCTCTATTAACATTTTATATTCACGAATAATTAACACTCGTTACAATAAACTATTTTTTATTATTTCTGATACACATTAAATGATTTCAGCAAATTAAAATAAGTACCCTAAGTACTATATGAAGAAATTCGCTATATACAGCAATGAAATATATACTTGAAAATGAGTTTGATCAAATAAACAGTTAATAACAATAAACTGTCAACAACGATATGATTCAGAAACTATTCAACAATATAACCCTACTAAGAATCAGAATATTAAATGTATGGAATGATCGAATAATTTTGATCATCGTAAATAAAATCGCTCGTCGCAGTTAAAAGCTCTTTACCTTTTTGCTTGATTTTGTTATTTGTTATGTTTGAACAGCTGAATATGTATGTGGAGTGGTTGCACAATTTCCAAAAACAAGAGAGAGCGATATGTTCCGTACACTGTCAATATTATACGTTTCACCACTGGTGTAGCAGCTGATCTGTCAAATTGTACACACCATATTTACATTCTTTCTTAAAGAAAATTTCTATTAGTTATCTAATATGCTATCTTTAAATGGCATGAAATTTAAAATTTCACTTAATTATTGCAGAAATAAATATATTGTCAAACTCATGGGACATATGAAGTCTTAGACATTTTTTTAGAAAGATATTTTAAAAAGAACTAAAAAAAATCACTGTTTTCTTAGAAAATTCTTTATGGTTAGCATTTTTTAAACAAATGCTGAACAGAAAAATTTCATAAAATTAGCAAACGTAATTAATCTGTGGGTGGAAACAAAATATTCGAAAATATAAAATATTGGTATGAATCTGGAATTGCTTACATTTGAGTTAAAATTATAAAAGTTGAAAAAAGAAAAAAAAATATTTGTATATTGCAACTTAAAAACAATCAAGAGAACTATATAAAAACAGATCGTATAAATACATTTAGCACCGCATCAAAATTTTAAGGTCGTCCGGCACATGAATTTTTGAAAAATAATCGATTTGACTTTTTTATATGTTTGAAATGTTCAACATTTCAGCTTAAAATGATATATGATACATGGAAATAAAATAATTAGAAGTATTTTTATTTATTTTTTAAAAAGGAAGCCACTTTCCTTGACGCGTGACAGGTGCTCCTCGAGGAACACCTTTCATCATGCTTAATTTTTCGATGACAGTGCGATTTGTTTTGTCTACAATTAGTATAACCTTTTTTTTACAGATAAATAAAACGATTTTTCTTTTAAGAAAGGAATAGATAGCTCAACACAGTTATTTTTTTCGTTTGGTTTATTGTTAAATGGGATTATTCTTGCTGGAACTTGCTAATTGTGAAATCTAATTTATTTATCCAGATTTTTTTTCCTGTTTAATTCACGTTTTACATTAAATTATTTATTAGTATTCTATTAACGACACAAATTATGGGGAGATCTAAAAAAATATTTAAAAAACTCAAAAATGTTGGCGTTCAAAAAATGAATGCTCAAAATGTTCCAGCTATCACATCAGACAGTACAGAAACTGTTATTTAATGTGCATCAAAACGAAAACTTATTTCAAACAACAGTTTATATGAAGATATGGAAGATCTATGAAAAAAATGTTTTAATAGAATTAAATTTATTGAATAAAGCTTTATCGAACTTTGCTGTTTGCAAAAACTGTGGCCATTCCATCTCATTGGAGGCTTCTAAAAGAGTTGGAATTGTGTAATATAAGGAACTTTGTTGTAGTTTTTGCACAAAAAAACATGGTTTCCATACGTCAACTAAATTGAAGAATAAAAATAAAATTTCCACTCAAATATCAGATTGTGTTGTATGCCCCCGTGTTATACATTGCGTGGTGCACGGTGTTTATAAATGTTAAACAAAAACAAAAAAATATTAGATTGGTATTTGCTTCCAGATCTATTGGAAGAGGTCATTCAGCTGCAGAAACATTATGTGGACTTATGAACTTGCCATCTCCACCTGAAAAATTCCGTACTTATACAGAATTGTTGTTCGACTCTTCTAAATTTACCTGTGAAAAAGCAATGAGAAATTCTGTTGAGGAGGCAACACGAATAGAAGGCAGCCGTGACATTGCTGTTGCATTAGATGGTTCATGGCAGAAAAGAGGATACCAGTCCCTCAATGGTATTGTTACAGCTACGAGTGTCGATACTGGAAAAGTTTTTGACTTTGAAGTGTTTTCGAAAAATTGTCGGTGCAAAACTGCATTTAATTCTGTTCATGAACCATCATGTATTGCCAACTATAGTGGGGCAAGTGAAGGCATGGAAGTAAAAGGTGTAGCGGCGATATTTGAAAGATCCGAAGCTCATTATGGCGATGAGCTTCGGATGAGCACGTTACACAAAATATTTGGGCGATGGAGATTCAAGAGTTTTTTTCATCAATACTTGCCCTGAATCCTTGTGACACTCAAGTAGAATAATTAGAGTGCATTGGGCATATCTAAAAACGTATGGTACCCGTCTTTTGGATCTCAAAAGAAAAAACAGAGGAAAAAAATTAAGTGATACAAGAAGCCTAAATGGACGCAACCGACTCACCGACATTTTAATTGCACAAATTCAGAGGTATTATGGTATGGCCATTAGATATCTACTTCGGGCATCTGGTGTACCTATTGAACTTTCAACTAGAACCAAGTGACAGAAATTAAATTCTTGTATTAAGCGCACTTATGCCTATATCAAACAAGACAATTGGAATAAACTGTGTTCCACTCTTGATCCTAGAGTTCCAAATACTGAACTATGGAATCTAGTGAAAAGCATTAGCAGGGAACAACCTCAAGTTGAAAAGTGCAACACAAATCAGGACATTAATGGTAGTATTCCTCAAAATGATAGAGAGGACCAGAAAATCAGTAACTTAGACTTCTCTAAGGTTGATGGCTCTGTCAAAAGAGGACTAGTAACATAATTCATGGTTGCCGTAGTAATACCAATCATGGAAATCCTCTCTTTGCTAAAGATTTTTGTATGCAAGAGCTTGAGGCTGCTCTTCGCGACACTGACATTCGCAAGTTCCCTGGTCCGAGTGGAATTCACGGCAGTATGATTGACCATCTTGGTCGAGATGGTAGATTCTCAGACATTTTTAACATCTCTTGGAAGTCAGGACGTTTGCCTCGTGACTGGAAACGTGCAACTGCCGTTCCTGTTCGAAAACCACAGAAAGACGCTAGCTTTCCCGAAAGTTATAGACCCATATCTTGTAAGATAATGGAAAAAATCTTTTTATAGAGACTTTCATTTTATTTTAATTCCCCTAGGGAACAGTATGGTTTTAAACCAGGACATAGCACTACTTATCAGATGCTGTATTTTAGTCAAAACATCCGTGACACTTACAATTTGAAACCTACTCACCACACGGTTGCGGCTTTTCTAGATCTTTCTAAAGCGTTCGACATAGTCTGGAGACAGAAACTTATCACTAAACTTTTTGATTCCTTTGGTATCAGTGGTAGGGCCTTGCCTCGGCTTTATGATTTCTTGCGTGACTGAACAATAAGGGTAAAATTTAATAGTTCCATGTCCAAAAGATTCAAGTTGAGTCAGGGACTACCTCAAAGATCTGTTCTGAGTCCACTCTCTTCACCCTGTTCATGTGTGGTATTGAAGAAGTTATCTCCAGAAGGTGTGAGGTCGGCTTTTTTGCTGATGATATTGTCATCTGGAAATCTGGTGCTGATATTTCTATTGTAGAGAACAGTGTTAACCACACCCTTATTGACGCATGGAACTTTGCAGAAGTTAAACCTTATTAATAATAAAAATAACTTATCTTGATAAATGCAGCCCAAAGACGCACTAGATACCTACCAAAGCTTGTAGACAATAATAAGACTCCGAGTCTTATGCCAAGATATTCCACGAGATCCAGATTTTGCTACCAACTTTCTCTGTTACATTTAACTATAAAGAGCAAGATCCATTTGCATTTACCACGTTTCCTTTACAGAAAGAGACTCCCAAATCAAGCAATGGATTCATCTGACGTCATAATCACAGAGAGCTTATTTTACCAGCAGCTATTGAGATCGTAGAAACCATGTTTAGAGACAATTTTGCCCCAGTTGCAGTCTTAATTTTACGCCTCACAGAACTAGCATTCAGAATTAATGTTAAATTATGAAAAAGAATGTAAAATTCCGATGATGAATAATTGTGTTATTTTTTAATATTTAAAGTGAGAAGACTTCAAATTGTTTTTACCCGGGAGCAGGCGAGCACATGATACTAACGTTAATGGTCCCGCGGGGTGACTGATTCATCCCAATCCTTTTTCTTATAATTATTTTTACTGTACACGATAAAAATCACAATTCTAGAAAATAATTTAACTCAGAAAAAGTATATTTACCTACTTTCAAGGACTTTTCAATTTTTCTTTGGTAACTTGAGAAAAAATCCAATAAAACTGAACTAAAATGTTTTAAATGTGTGAGACCTTAATAAAGGACGCAAATCACATACACTTTTCAGTGACATTACAGAGGAATGTTTTTTACAGATAATACTGTCATACATAGATTTTTTCAAGTTATTGTAGTTTTAATGTCTTTTAAAGATCGACAAACTGCATGCTGAACTTTTTCTTACATGTGTCTTTTTAAAAGGGCAAAATTTGTCATGTAGTACACTAATGGCTTCATATTTTTCTTGATGGAGTTCTTTAAGTAATAATTAAAAATTCTCCTTTCGTTTCATGTTCATCGCTTTTCTCAAATTTACTTTCACTATCATGATTAATATGCATTATTTCCGAATGAAATCGTATCTTTAGATTTATTAGGCCCATACCCTGCAACTAGTCCGGAACGTTATAAATTTATTTGAGTAATAACAGATAATTTTTCTAAATGGGTTGAAATAGTTCCCTTAAGGAAAGCTTCGGCTAAGGCAATTGACAATTCATTTTTTGAGAATTATATTTCGCGTTATGAAGCTCCTGTAAAGTTAATTAGCGATAACGGCCCCCAAATGATATCCGAAGTTTTTGAGCAAGTGTGTCGCAGGTTGAACATAAAACATGTTAAAACTGTGGTATATCGTCCACAAGCTAATCAAACGGAGAGAGTTAATCTCTTCTACAAATGGATTTCGAGTTTTGTCGCGGATAATCATACTAACTGGGACCAATTTCTCCGTGAGTTTAGTTACGCTTTGAGGACAGCAGTACATGAGACAACGGGTAAAACACCGGCGGAATTATTTTTAGGTAAAAATTAATCACCCCATTTCAAAAATTAGTAATGGTAACTGATGGATCAGACTTAGTTTGCGGAAATATAGAAAAATTGTTTGAGGAGGCTAGGAGACATACTAAGCGGCAGCACGAGAAGTGGGCGAAATATTATAATAAAAGGAGACGTGAAGTTAATGTGAAGGTTGATGATCTAGTGTTGGTTCAAACTCACCCGTTGAGTTCGGCGAATAAGAAAATAATGGGCAAATTTATGCCAAAGTTTGAGGGCCCCTATAAAGTTTTGAGTGTGAAAAATAATAATTTAGTAATATTAAAGTTTGGTAAAAGAATAACGGTTAATGTGGATCAGGTGAGAATTTACCATCAAAGAGAATCAGAAGACAGTATTGCAGAATCGGAAATTGCGGGAAGTAGTCATCATATTGCAGTAGCCTCAGACAGGTCGGATGATATGCAGCCGAGAGTAGTGCAATCAGAAAGTGATGGGAATTGTCGTAGAGGATCAGAATCAGGAAATTTGGAAGGTAGTGGAGATGTAGTCAGTAATAGACGCGATGGAGAGGAGGTGAGAAGGAAAAAGCGTGTGCGGACGGAATCGACTGTTTCTTCGGGGGAGGGGGGGGTATAATTGCAGGAAAAGGACGCCACGTTGGACGGAGAGGGAGAAAAGAGGAAGGCCTGAATCTTGGGTCGAGAGCCAACAAAGGAAGAAGAGACCAGAGGCCCATGCAACCCGTGACAAGAGAAAGTTCTCCTCGTCCATGCCGTCTCGTCCGTCAAGAAAGCGGTATAGAAAAGTTGAATCCGAGAAGCAATCGGAAGGAACAATTCCAGGACTATCCCGCAGAGATGACAGGAGAAAAAACAGATGCAACAGGTCCCGTCCAGTCTAGCAAGAACGGAACTGCCCTTACGACCACCGGAGTCGACGCCGAGTGGACAGCTGCCAGAATCGGAATCCCGCAGAAGGAGGGAATGCCCCAGCAGGAGCATATCAACTACAGCAAACTCAATGGAGAAGGAGACCCAGAAGGTTGGAGCGGAGAAAAGACAGCCCTAAGACAAAGCCATCCAGTACAGAGGCCGTGGTTGGAGACAAAGCCTATGCAGATTGGATCTAAAGATTAGCCAGGTTGTATAGTTCTAATTTGTTTATTTTCCCTCTGACAGACAGTTCAGAGTATTTTCCATGTGGGCTAGTCTAAAATTTTTTGTATAATTAGTTTACAAAAGTGGTCACTGCGTTGTGTGCATTTTCATATCAATTAAAAAAGCTTTGTATTTAATTTTTTTTTCAAATTGTGGAAAAACATTTGTTGAATTGCATTTGTTTTGCTACACATTAAAGACGTGGCTTTATATGTGAGATTACTTGTATTGTTTGTTGTAATATATTGTATATGAAAAATGTAAATATTTTTGTGTGTAATTATTAAGATATATATGTAGTATCTGGTTTCGGGGCGTGGCGTAATTAGGATTACTAACAAAAACATTAACAGCGCAGCGCGATTGATTGGGAATTTTTGAAAATGAAACCAGATAAAGGTTATTTTGATATGAGACTATATATATATATATAATATAATGTACGCCATATTTCTGTCAATAAAGAAATTGTATAAGGTTCTGTGCATTCAATGTCATGTTTTAAAAAGAAAATTGATATAGTTTCCTTTCAGGGCAGCAGTCCCTGAACATAGTGATAAGATGAAGGAATGATGTCGTATGAAGATATTATTGTAAAATTTTTATATTTATTAGTACTTAAGTAAAGTGCATGATCAGGGTTTTTTCCTAAAGCCTAGGTTTTCCCCTGATCTTCGCCCGAATGGGATGCACTGTAGGCCCAATATATGTGAAAGATTAATAAAATAAAGTGGAGTGCCCTTTTGAGTAATCATTTCTGTGTGCTAGTTTAATTAAAAATTCTAGAGTTAGAGAGTTAAAATTTTGTGCAGGTTCAGAGTTTTTCAGGCATTAGGCGTGTTACGTGAGTTCTTTCAGGTCGTTTAGACCTCCAATAAGTCACGCTTTTTTCTCGGAGGGGGTTGTGATGGATCTGTACGGTTCTTTACTAATCCTCTACATATTTCTTTCAAATTTTATTTATTTCAACCAATCTCCACCGGGAGACAAAGCGTGATTTATGCAAATGAGATATTTTATATAAGTTCGGGTTTCGCGAGTTAATAGGGGGAGAATGAAATGAAATGAGAAAGAGTTGTCAAGTGAAGAGGTAGATTTTGTAAAGAAAAGTGAATCGAAGCTTCTGGAATCCAACTCACAGTTGATAAAATTAGTCCGTAGAAAAGCTACGGGAAAAGCTGAAGATAGAAGTCGTATATTAAAGAGGAAATTCTCTAGCTTTGATCCGATCCAATCAAGATCCAAGTGACCCACAAGACGAACCTGCCGTAGTTTAAGAAATCAGGTTAGTGACTTAAGAACTGTAATTACGTATACGTGTGTAGCTGTAATTGTATGCGCTTATCTTTCGTGGATTCAGTTTAGATTTCGTAGTTCCGCAATTAGTGACCCCTTCTCATTCTCCACTGTGTTTTATTGTTCTTATATTTGAATAGTGTATATTTGACCTCCCTTGATTAAGAAATATTAATAAATATAGTGATTTGTAAAGATATCTTGTGAATTCGTTAACCCGCCTACACATCTAAATATGAGTAACACTAGACGAGGTGATAATAATGTTAGTGGAGGATATATTACACGACAACATTTATCGCAGGGGAAAATGTATCAGGTTCATAGAAAACAGTTTGAAACAAAAGTGGTCGCGCGGGAGACTCAGTCAAAACAAGAACCTTAAGATTGTAAAGAAACGTTTGCCACTCCCAAAAAGAGGGAGATATGTGACAAATACATTTTAGTTCCTCTGAAGACTGTCATATAGGAGGATACTGTCATGGTCATTGGTAAAAAATAAAGTTTTCCTGGAATTAACGATATCTTGAGCCTGGGGTTACTTTTCACGTAGCGTGAACATTCCCGGGTTAAAAGTGTATTCAATATAAAAATATGGATGTTATAGTTCTAAATAAGTTATAGTTTTTAAAAAAACTAAAAAACACGCTTTTATACTGAATCGAACTAAAAAGTAAAAAAATAATTCTTAATATGAGAATAAAATGATTTTAAGAGAAAATTAATGTCATTGGGGTAATAGCGTAGGGTGCTTTGAACTACATTTTTACGCTAACTCAGCTTTTCGGAATAGAAGTTAGAAATTATAACAATGATACATTTATAGAACACCCCACGCTTTTACCCCAATGACATTAATTTTCTCCTTAATCATTTTATTCTCACACTAAGAATTATTTTTTTACTTTTTAGTTCGATTCAGTATAAAAGCGTGTTTTTTAGTTTTTTTTAAAACTATAATTTATTTTTCATTTTTTAGTTCAATCTACAATAAAAGCGTGTTTTTTAGTTTTTTTAAAACTATCATTTATATTTATTGTTGAATTTATCCTTGAGTTTGATATTTGAAGATGGAATTAGTCTTGCTCTTCAATGGGTATCAATTAACGGGTCTGAAGTGTATTTATTCTCTCCGTTTATGGAGCTTCGGATGAGTCCCATATCATTATATTAGATTCCGTCTTTATAGAACAGGTCAAACAAATAAAATTGTGTTAAGAAGAAAAAGTTCGGATTAAAAAAATTTTTAATGTGTTTTTTTTTCTCTTTTCACATTTTCATGCATTGTCATCCACTTCTGAGCTATGGTCCAAATTTCAAGTCTCTAGCTCATCGGGAAGTCACACATTTTAAAACTAATTACAAAATTCCACCCGGACAGACATTAAAGAAAGCGAGTTAATAAAAACCTGGTAATATTAAGTGTCAATCGTTTTTTCACCTTTTTAAACGTATTGCTATAATGTTAATTCGTATCATCACTTCTAAACGTATTGCTTTATAAAAATAAAAAATATTTAGCAGTTAGAACATAAATTATTTTTTTTCACATGCACGAGCCTTTTTTTTTATTTTCATTTTCAGAAAAATGTTTATATTATGGTAAGGAATTGCAAGCACACACCCACCCTCCACTTTCTCAGATACAGAACACTTTTTTTGCTTGGTTTATTTCTATTAACCGCAAGTGTATTTTATATTTGCATATATTTAGTTTTACATTCTAAACACTCGCGCTTTAGGGTTACACCTTATTCTTTTAGTTGCTAAATCTTAAATTGGTTGCCAAATCTGGAAATGGTGTATGAAATTATTCGCCAAATCTGAAAATGGTATATGGATTTTGTTGCCAAATTTGAAAATCGTGTATACAAGTCGCCAAGTCTGGATGTGGTATATAGAATTGTCGCCAAATCTGATTATCCTTATTCCTGAAAAGGACAATGGAACAAAATAATGAAATTATTCTATTGTTATCGGTCCTTGACAAGTGTGCAAAATTTCGAATTGATCTGACCTTTTAAAGTGGGTAAAAATCGAGTTCCAAGATTCCGTTATATGCAAGTGAAACTTATAAAAGCGTGTTAAAAAGAATTGTGCAAAACGTTTTTCATTATGCTTTATATGTTTCAGAATTATTCATAAAAATAATCCTTCAATCATCTGTGCTTTTCGAAATACCATAAAACTCTTTTACGTGGAATAAAGTGCAACAGAAATATATTATTTACAACTTCTCTAAATGACTGTGATGAATTTTTTTATCTTCCTACAATTTTTTTCTGGGTCTGGATTTTGTTTTTTCTCTGAAAGAGTATTTTAGGTTTAAAAAGAAAACGGAATAAAAAAATCTCTCATCTCGTGAGATTACAGCAAATCAAACAAAATGTTCTTTTTATTTGGTTATATGATTTAAGATAGCTTGAAGTGGAGATGACGTAATATTACCAGATGATGTTTTAATTGTATCAGTGTAAAAAGGTATTTTTTATTTTGTCAGAAAATATTTTGTTTTAATTCATTCCAGTAAATTAATTTTTTTTTTGAAGCTTTTATTTTTGATATGCTCACGCCCCCAGAGGAGCGCGCCTATAGTTTGAGAAACGCTGTTGAAGGACGAAAAGTTTTTTTCAGTTTTCACTCTGAAGAATCCATATTTATTAAAAAAATAGGCACAGAACTTGGGTCGAACTAACTTCAAACCATCTAACTTTTCATGAGTATACTCTAATCATTTTGAAGAAGCATACTTCTATGTGTGTATCAGGCCTTTCACCAACAGAAAGACATTAAAATCAAATTCAATTCCTACGAAATTCTGTTTTTCCGAGCCATCATCGGCCCAAAGAATTTTGCAATGAAGGAATAAATCTTCAGTGTCACAAAAATTCAAAGATGTTTCAAAAGACATTTCGACTGAAATGTGAGTACTTTTTTAATTATTTTGGTGCTTACGTACTATCACAACAATCGCCAGCGTTCAAGATACCTCGCCAGGCTGGCGACTCCGATCTATGGAAATCATGTACTTCGTTTCATATAATGCCACCAATAGGGGTTGCGATAATACGTAAATACCAACATTTCATTTTTACTATTTTTTTGTTTTTATTAAATACGGCGACGATATTTAAAGTTTAAAAAACAGTCTGAAATATTTTCTGAACATTTCGAATTCAAAGAATTTTAATTTGGCAGACATGAAAAGAAACAGAACGGAATTGTTTACTTGATAAAATCAAGTTACAATCGCCAAACGATTGTAACGCCCTCTGGTGATGAATTGACCGTATTCATTGAAAGAATTTGTACGTGAGGATTAAATAAAATACGTGAAGAGAACTGGGTAGCTTTCCATGGAGTCTATGAATATTACAGGAAAGTTTTATATCAGGACACACACAGCAAATGCTTTTAACTGATTTTATTCAATCAAAGACTAGAGGCAGATCTCAAGAGGGAAAAACAGGAGAGATCGGCAGGAACCATAGGACCATTCCCTAATGTACGGGAACTTTTTGTCAGGGATCTACTGGAGCTTCAAGAGACAAATGTCTGAAGGGCGCTAAGAGTCCAGGCCCAAATTCCTTAAAAAAGGCTCCCCACACCATTACAATACCTTTACATCTAGGATTTCCAACACCACAGCAGTTAGTACATGTCTACTTGCCCTGTGGCTCAGGTCCCATCATTTCAAATATGAAAAGGTTTTTAGACTTACTGTTAGTTCCATCCAACACGTCACCATTAGCTTGTTTGACTATCTTTGTTGTAACAAGAACCTTAATTAGATAAATAGTAAAGAGCACACTTGAAACTTTTTTTGAAAGCTAAATATTTTTATTCTTTAACAATATATTAATATGATTTGAAATGATATATTCTATATTACATCAAAAAAATTTATATATCAACAGATTACAGCGCATTCTATGGAAATCATACCATATTAGATAAAAAATCTAGATTGAATTAAACTGTATTCAGAGAACTACCTAAAAAAAATTTGATTTTAAAAAATAGATAGGATATTTAAGATGTATACAAATGAAAACTAACAATTCATTTTTAATAATATATAAAAATGAAGCAGAAATAATTTTACAAAAAATTATAAACAAAAAACATAGAAATTAGCTTACTATTAGAAGATAATTGTACAAAAAAAGTAGATTCAGTTATTATTCATTTATATTACAAGTTGTACTTTACTAAATTTATTTAAATGTGAAAATACATAAACATAAAACACATACATTCAACTAATATTCTATTACAGTTAGAAGTATCCAATTACTCATATTTATTTACTGAAAACATTTGAATATTATAAACAATAACTAAATAAAATCTGTGATAAATTAAAAGTAAAATAATTTTTAACACACCGGAGTTTTGGCTTCATTTTTTTAAAAATTTGCCAGAATTTTTAAAAAGTGTTAGTTGTATAACTTAAAAAAAAAAATGACCCACAAGATTTTCACAAGTTTAAGATATTTTAATTATGTACTTCTTTGTTTTAAAAAGTTACATGCATTCATATGAGATTTCATCAAATCTCTGTTTAGAATATAAATTTGCTCAAACAGAATTTATTATGAAATATTTTTACATATTCAGAGACATAACTGAAATCTGCAAAACGTTTCCTGATAATGTTATTTTACAAAATCTGTCTCAACCTAATTTCAAACCACATAAAATAGAAATATGCTATGAAATTATCATAGTATAAATAACTTGAAGTTGTTAAAATTTTCAAATTATTTATATGGTGAGAGTTTTAGAATTAATAAATACAAGAAAACTTATTTTCTCATTTACATTTATATACTTGTGGAACATTTCTTTTTTTTTCTCCAGCTTTTACTACATTTGTTATAAGTATTTTTGAAAAAAAAAGTATGAAAATTAAAACCAGAACTCTGATGAGGCGATAAATAATTGACTAAAACATTTTTTTACAGAAATAACTAAAAAATATACTAGTCATATCAAATCAAACAAGATGGCAAAATCATAGAAAAAACAAATAATCATGAAATTACACCATTCTTTAATAACAAGGCATGCGAATTTTTTTTTTTTTTTATTAAAAATCTCATCACAGGCAATATGGACTTGACTAGAGGATAAGTTAGGCTGTCAACCACAAAGTCACTTTGTAAAAGAATACAGCAGGAGAAACTTGAAAATACTTTTTCCAAAAAGCTATACAAGTTAGAGTGAATTTTATCAAGCAAAATATACCTCTTTCATATAACAAAGGAATTAAAAATACATTCCTTAAATATTTCTAAGTTCTGCATCAACTTTTAAGGACTATGAAATTCTAAACAATTTTCAAAAAAGTGCAAGAAATCAATTTTAGAGCTATTTTATGCTTTTGCTGTCCATAAGGATCTATTTTCGTCAAAATATGAAGACTGCAAGTGGAAATTAATCAATTACTGCTTACATTTTTAGAGGGGCAAATAAAATTTATTTAAGATTTTTATTTTTAAAATATAAACTTGCAACAAAGGTATCTATGATAGCAATTAAAAAAAAAATCTGACTATCTGCCAGAGAATAAGAAATAGGCACTGGGATAATTTAACACTTTTTCAAAAATGCATGATTTTGTTATGTATCTACAAACTAAAAGATAACCTCTTTCCATTTTTAACAAATTACTTTTAACTTATGCATTTTACAAACCTATTTTAGCATTTTAGAGATAAATCCTGAAAATTGTTAATATTTTCTCTATTTTTATGATGTATTATAATTATTTGATGTAAATTATGAAAGATTTCCTCACAATTATTTTTCACATAATTAAATATTTTACTGGGTCCAATTCCTTAAATTTTAATTCATTGTAATATCTATAAATAGTTTGTACTGATAGAATAGAGAGAATCTAACAGATAATTTAAAAAAAATCCAATCAGAATAAAAATGAAAATGTGCAATCTGTCATGTACAGTGTGGTAACTTTTATTATCATAAAAGAAATTAATTATACAACTTTGATAAATTTACAACTTGTTAAGATTATTTAAAAAGACAAATACTTTGAAAGAATCTGACAGTAAATCACAGTCGAGGTTTTCAGTTAAAATTAAGGTTTTTATTAAGTAAAAAAAAAAAAAGTAAATGTACCCAAATAATTTATATTTAATTTGTATCAGTTCAATGCATTTTTCTCAAAGAGAAGCAATGTAAGATCTTCACATAATTTAATTAAGCAAAGATAATTTTACCCCAAAATTGGAAAAAAAAAGCAGTAACTGTAAACACATGATTACTTAAACATCTAACTTATTTTAAGCCCGAAATTTTTGTGATAGATTAGTTTGAAGAAATGACAAATGTTTGCATTTAAAAAAGACATCTGCATTAGTCAAAAAATAAACTAATTATAGTGAAAATTAGGTATTTTATATAAAGAATATTTTTACAGTAAATTTTAAGAATAAAAATTAAGCACTTTCTACAAAGAGTAATCTGGAAAAAAAATTAAAGATAAATATTTTAAGAATTACTTATATTAATTTGGAAAAATTAACTGAGAAATACCAAAAATCAACTTAAGAGGAAAATAATACATGCAGCAGTTATAAAAATTCAATGTTGAAATGAGGACAGAAAATTATAGATATAAAAGATATTAGGAAGAATTATTTATGAAGTTAATGAATATGACACTTTCCCATATTCCATGATACCATTGAACTGTGAACAATGTACAAATTATTCAAAAACAGAAACACTCTCTATTCAGAAATTCTGAATCTAAATAAAACTGTCTAAACAAATATTTAGCAAAATAAATTTTAAAAAATTAAATACTTGTAACTGAAAACTTTGCTATCAAGTTATGGAAAAGAATAAACATGAATTTTTAGAAATAATTTAAAGTATTACTCGATTAAAAAAAAAACCCAGTCACAAATTTATATTCTGAATTAGAAATATTAAAAAACAGCTTTTCTTTGAAGGTATTCATTACAGGTGCATCACAGCCATCAATATTATAAAATAAAAATAAAAATCATTGCTACAAGACATATTTACACATTTATATCTTCACAAATTCATAGGCAACAATATAATTTTCTACATTTACAGTACATTTTCAATAAGTGTAATAACTTATTTTTAATATATATCATTTAAAAATAGCATTCCATAGTACAAATTTTTTCATGCATTTTGTATTTAATCATTCTTTATCATGAAGTCAGTATGAGCTTCTATGTCAACAATTTTTTATTCTTTACATTTTTGTTCACCTAGCCAAAAATATTGCTTTGTCAGTCAAAAATATTGATTGTCTACACAATTTACTACTTTTTTGTAGCTGTACATAGAATCACAAATTAAAATTGTCCGTTTAAAGTGAAATATAGTATTGAATGCATACAATATTAAAATAAATGGGATTTGTTTTAAAATAATGAGGAAAAATATTCTTCATCAAACTTAAATTTTAAGCAAATCAACAGAGTAAAAATATTTCCTATCAAGGAAAGTTTCAATTAGAAAATTTATATAGTACTTAAGAATTTAATGACTAATAAAATTTTAACCATTAAATACATATTATTTGTAGCAAAATTATCAAAGCTGCCATGTTAAAATGCATTTCTTTGATGTTTATTACAATATATTTACAATTATTTGTCCTATCAAAATAAAATATCGATGAAAAATATGGATTTTTCATTTTCATCTTCAAATCAAATTTCTAGCAAGTAAACTCAATTTAATTAGGGAAAAGAAAACAGTAAAGTAAAACAGTATGCGAGACAAATATGCAACTTTTCTTTTGAAGGAAAAATAGAAAACTGAAACTAACTAATGAATTACACTATTTTACTTTAAAGGAATATATTCATTTCAGAGAGACAACTCAATGCAGTTAAATATGTGATTAATGGGGGTGGGAAGAGGTGAATCCTACAACTGTAAAACTCAAAATGTAGCATTAAATAAAAAATGTAGCATTAAGTAAAATTCAATGCTAGTTGACATTAAATAAAGACACACACAGACAATCAACTTTTAAATTAAAATAATACTCATTAACAATTTGAACTTAAAAATTTTATAATTGTTTTAGCACAAGAGTAATGAAAAAAGCCAATTACATATGATATTAATGAAAAAACCAAATACATATAAAAAAGGATATGAAAATAAAAAGGAATGAAAAGCAAGAGAAAAAAATATACCAACAACATGGACAAACAAGTACTAAATGAAATGGGCATATTAACTCAAACACATTTTTTTTTAAAGAATATAAAAGTGTTGGTAACTTTTAACAATGGAATTTCATTTTCTACATAATTCTAAGGCTAAAAATATAGAACAAATCTATAAAAGACACAATTTGCTGTGTATTTCTTTTTTTAAAAAAGTTAATTATTCTAATATTTTTCATTTTCACCTATACATACATATATATATATATAATATTTGAATACATTTTAGAATGTTTTCAGCCAAGGAAAAATTTGCTTAACAAAAAATTAAACACATATTTTTCATACTTCAACAAAACTCTATTAAGCAGAAATCTGCTTAAGAGTAATTTATTGCATGAAAATATGTTCTATGAGTTTAATATGTAATCAAATATATATAAGAATTAAGAATAAAATAAATAAATAATAAATTAAGTAGATGATTTACTTAGGTACTTTGTACAAACATTTTTTGATGCATATATTTCATTAATGTTATAAAATATCATTTTACATATAAATTGCATAAAATATAACTTGGGAAAATTTAACAACATGCAAAAACAAGATTTCATTTCACAAAATGCTAAATATTTGTAAAATCAAAAAAATCTATTAAATTAATATTTAAGCAACATCGTTTTAGGATGGAAATATTTATATAACTAGCAGGTGTAATATCTTAAGTTAAATGTTGGAGGACTATGAGTTTGTAAAACTGGTCGAAAATGGATGTGATACTCACAATCAGACAACACTAAATAACATAAGATATTTTAGTAATTGGAATGTACTTGCAACAAAGATATAGTAAGAAAATTTACTTCATATAAAGTAGACAAAATACAAGTCAATTTCTTGAATTAGAAAATGCCATAGAAGAAAGGTATTTTAAGTCAAGCAGTAAAAGAGAAGAGTTGAAAATACTTAGATTCAATTGAAAAAGAAAAATTTTTGGTAAAAGATTGAGTTTTAGAAGATGATTTAACTTTTTCTTCACTGCAATTTCAATTTTATATAATTTACCTATATATAGCACATAGATACTTACATTATTAGTTCATTAAAAACTAATGTTTAATACATAAAAATATCACTAGAATAACATTAGATACTACAAAAAAATAACTTATACAATTACATAAAGCTAGAAATGAAATACACATGAATGTCAAATATTCAAAGAAATAATACAATCATTATACTTTGATTTCAGATAGTACATGATATGCTTATATAATACTATTTTCATGTTAAATATTTTTGAACCAGGAACGAAATTCATATGCCATCTCTAAAACGAGTGTAACCTCATCTTCGTCTGGAAATTCTTGAGACAAAATAAACTTGAAACATTTCTGTAACCCTTCGAGTTGGTGCAAATGCTCCTCATAATTTGAGTTACGAAGAAGGTTTCTTACAAGGCAAAGGTAGTCAAGACGTTTCTAGAAATATATTTAAATGATTTAATTAAACACAGATGGAAATGGCTAAAAGAAGGCAAGTCAGAAAGTAGCTAAATAAATTGATTAATTACCTTTGATAATAAACACATTCCCTACTATATAATAAAAATCATTCAATATTATAACAAATAATTTTATAGAAAATGTATTAAAAAATCAATTTTATGATAAACAAATATATCATTTTGAGAGGAAACACAAATTACCATGAAGTGAGACAATGGGGGACACATAAGTATAGTTTTCATTAAAAATAAAGATAACATTCAGATAAATGACAACTTTAATTGCAGAAATGCACTAAATATTTGAATAGATGCATTATACTAAATATTTGAATAGATGCATTATATTTCTCTGCAACAGAATTAAAGCAAATCATTTCAAGAAAAAAACATTTCTAAAAATAATTTTTAAAGAAAAAGTAAACCATGCAAGAATCATTTTAATATTACTTATGTTATCAATTATAAAAACACAATTTCTGTGTGTGTAAAGAGTTTGAATTTATAAAATATTCCATCTAATAAAAATGGCATGTAATTTTTTTGAAACACAAATTAATTTATAGTTACGTGCAAAAATCCAAAATCAATATTTTTTTTAAAAAAAATTTAATATTTCATGAAAAAAATTCAAAAAATAATTAACAATAGTACAGTTTTACAAATTAATGCAATTGTTGAATGTTAAACATTCATATTTAATTAAAATTTTATTTGAACATAAGCAAATATTAGATCTAAAAATATACCACCAGGTTAAAAATTAGTAATTTTAAATAATTTCAATTTTGGACTAAGTCAAATATCAGATTAAAGTTAAAGCAAATTTTAGAACTAAAATACATAATGAAAAAAAGAAATTACCTTTTCTCCAGGTAGCAAGTCAGTTAATTGTCTTACTATAATGTCTAGCAGCACTTTAATATCATTTAAATAAAACAAATCAATCAATTCGGGAAAAGTAAACATATCCACCATAAATTTCATAACAGAATTTGTTGTCCCTTTATTGTGACTTAAAACCTTACAAGGATCCTCTGAAAAAGAACACAACTATCAGCTTTATTTATTCTTACTTATGCTTAAAAAACACATTACCATTAGAAAAAAATTTTTTTTTTTCCAGAATTTTAGCAAAGGAAATTTTATATAACAACAAAATTTCTATTTTTTTCAAAGAAGTCCCATTTATTCTTTCCAATATATTGTTCCAGAACGGATCTAACAAATTTTAGGGATATTATTTCTAACAAATACAATGGTTTAATTTTTAAAAAGGAATCCTAAAATAAATGTAACTGTTTAGTTCATTGGTGTATAAGAACAAGATTATAGTCATTGTTTCTGCTTAGTAAATGTACACCATTTCAGCAAGAAAAATAGTAGATATTAATTTATAATGTGTACAACAAAATGTTATTAATAGAATACAAAATAATTGTTATATAATGTAAAGGATAATATACACACAAATCCTTGTAATCTTACACAATCGAATTATGCATGAAATTGAGAGAAAAAAAAGTCTAGTGGTTATTCATGCTTAGCCCAATATTTCAGGCATTTGAAAAGGATTTTTCAATATCAAAAAATTAGAATATAGTGGCTTTCAAGATAAAAAAAATGCTGAATGAATATTTTATTGTAAAAAAAAGAAGAAACTTTTCTACATATTTAAAAAAATCAACATTAGAAACTTTAGCCTGATTGGATACCTGAAAAAGAATATTAGTTTTGAAGTACTAATCTACTGCCTAACCATTCATTACACTAATAATTGCCAAGTTAATCCTTTATTTTATAATCAAAACTATTAATTAGAGACATCAATTTGGAGCAACTGAAGTATTAAAGGCTTTATCACATGTACAAGTATTTGGAGCAATTTTTCCTTCAAGCAACCTTTTCGACCAATTTTCACCCAGTTGCCACAGCAACAGCTTCAAGCAACCTCTTCTTAGTGAGCTGAAAGAATTGCTTGAAAGGAAGATTGCTTTGTATTCCAGCCAATGGGGGTTCTTGTCTCCCTATATCATAAACAAGATGGCAGCCTTGGGCTTTGTATAATGCATCAGAAATAGCATATAATATTTTATAATAGAATGACATGGCAGAGACAGATCTAACTGGCAAAGTGGAAAAATTTCCATACTTATGGAATACGAAAAACCCCACTTCAAAAAGATAATTTCTCTTAAATTCTCATAGCAGCCCAATTGTACTCTTCGTTGCAGTCACTTCAGCTTATAAAATTTATTTTTTTCGTTTTCTTTAATATACTTGCACAAATGCCTTCCATTCCTAGCCCAATAATTGCTTGATCATCAGATGTCATTTCTGTTTACAACCACCAACTAAAGCGCAAGTGGAATCAAAGAAATAATATTGGATATTCATTTTCCGAAGCAGAGAAATTGGTGAGTAGTTTTTTAATGTGAAGATATAGCATAGCCAACGTCAGAGTGTTTAATTTGTTTACAGCAACCCTTACAGCTGTTTGAAAAATTTCTCAAGATGATAGTTTGAAAGAGACTAAATTTGTTCAAAACATGTGTGTCTGCTAAGGCCTTAAAACACATATGAGGAAAAGTTAGAAAGAAATCTAGAATCATGTGTATATTTCTTTCATTGTTTCAAAAAAGTACAAACACATAGATTATTGCATCGACCCAAAACAGACCATTCTGAAATAACTCTAATTCTATATTAAAACAAATTCTCATAAACATATTTCAAATCACTTTTGTTTCTTCCAGAAAAAGCTGTATTATACCAAACAAGTCACATTTCTTAAATAAGAGAAATAGAGAAATTAAATAAAAGAGAAAAACAATAATTATTTTTTTCTCTAATAAATTGAATTACCTTCTCTGTTGAGGAGAAAAATTAGTCTTTCGGTTAGATACTGAGCAGACTGCTTTTCTTTGAGAGTTTCTAGAACAATATTTTCTTGTGGACTTTCAAAATGTAGATTAAATGCTAAGATAATGCTTAGCAAATTTTGGCCTACATCTTCATCACCATCTTTTGCAACGTCTTCTAACTTTTCAAATAAGAAATGCAAACATTTCTTATTTATGAAATCTGCAAAGAAAATAAAATTAAAAGACAGCAAAACATGCAGATATAAAGTAATTTAATACTACATAAATTACCTTGAATATCAGATAAAAGCCGATAAAAAACACATTAAAAGAGTTGTATATAATTTTTACCCCAAATATAATAATCATAGTTATGGAAACATCTGTTAATAATTCCTGCAAATAAGAAAAATTTCTCCAAAAATCACATTTTAAAGTTCTTTTTATTGGTAATAATTATACAACTGAACATTTATCCAAATCTATTAAATTATGAAAATATGCAAGTACATGTGTATATGAGTAACACTTATAGTAGTTCATGTCTCCCACTATTTAATCATAAAGCTGAAAAGTATATCTCCCTGAGTTTAAATTTTCTAGAATCAGATTTTATCATAAAGCTTGCTTTTTCACCCTGAATTTCAACACTAAAATAATTACTTTTACACTATAAAATTTTTTATTTCTTAATTCATTTTTATAAAACTAAAAGCTATTTTTGATTTAATTATTTACTATTTTAAAATCAATATGAATGATAAATTTACATGTTTTAAGTACATTGTCGTTAATTTTATAAAATCAAATTCCAATGTTCTCACCGTAAGTTCCGGTTGGTGGTTTTTCTCCAGTGCTGAAAATTACTGACAATAAAAATGTCGAATGGAAGACTTTATCACTGTCTAAAAATAATAAAACAAGTTATCAAAGTTATTTACTATATATATATGCATTCACCTATATTACATATATAGGTGACACATTTTAAAGTATTTTAAGAGATCTAAGCATAAACATCCATAACAAATAAAAATTACTACATATATCAGGGATGGGCAATTGTTTTAGCTACATTGTGAAAGCAGAAGGATACTGGAGGGCAGCACTTTTTTAAATGATTCGGTTCATTAGTTAACTTTGCATCTCAGAAAAGGTATCAATTGTACCATAAAAAACAATAAATATAAACAAAATAAAATAGTGGCAGTTTTCTTCTATTTATTTACTGTGCTAATTTTGTATCATCTATAAATGCAAGTGCATTTAATTTTAGAACCAGTTTAATGAGACAATGTACCCTATCACACTTTTCTACAATCGTTTTGAAATCAAGAGTAACTGCTTGTTAAAATTCTCATCACAGCCAGCCACTCTTGTTGATCTTCATGCAAGTAAAACTGCTCACAAATAAATGTTGACCCAAATATAGAGAACATTTTCTATCTATTGTTTTTCTGACTGTCTAGACAGGGCATAAAAAAACTCTTTGTGGGGAATTATTTGCCCATCCCTGATATATATTGTTTATAAATAGCCTTACATTCTGGAGGGGGGGGAGGAGTCAAGAATTAAAATATTCTACAATAAAAATAACAGCCAAATAAAGGAAGGGTAGCACATATCTGTCTGAAACACTTGCAGTAAACTAAACTAGGAAAATAAATATTGATTTCAAATAAGATTAAGACTCAAAAATATATTCTCACATTAAATTAAAAGACTATTTGAACTTTTAAACATGAATGTATATATATATATATATATATAACAAATTTCTGCTGTTATATTTTAAAAGTTTGTATTAGAATGAACTTTCTCAAATTAAATAGATTTAATAGATGTTAATATAAAATTCCAATAGAAGGAATTCTTTATGAGAATGCTTCATTAAAATTTCTTACCTTCAAAATTATCTTGTATATCTCGAGCTAATTCCATTGGCAACACAGAATTTAAAAGTTGTGTTACAACACCCATATCTAATTCACAGATAGTTAAAAGCACATGTAGCATTTTTATTCTCAGTGTTTTCCTAGGTTCCTAAAGATAAATTTAAAAAGAAATTTTACACAATACATTCTCCCATAAAGTAATGGATAAGAAATACCCATCTTATAAAGAGCTTCCTCAAGTTGAATACGAAAATGCAATTCAAATTTAAATATAATAATAAATGAAAAAATGTATCAAAAGATATTCAATAAAATAGAACCAAACTCTTATAACTAATCATACAAAAAGGAAGCATAATTCTTACCTAGTAATGTTCTTAATTACATATGTTTGAATGAGAAATAAAAACTAGTGTTAATTATTAAAAATATTTCTGTACTATTAAGAAAGCATAGAACAATAAACTGAAACAGTATATATAATTTGTATTCAACTTTAAAAACTTTACTTAAGCGCCAATACTTTTAACAAACCTTATAGAAAAAGGATATTATCTATCAAGTAATGTACATTGTTTTATTATTATTGAATATGTAATAACTCCACAAACACAAGAAAGAAGATTACTTTAAAAAAATAAGGATTGACAATGTAGAGTTGAATGTAATTATAAAATATTTTAATCATAGCATTTAATAATTAATAAACATTCAGAAACGATTTGAATTTATAAGTAGTGAATATATATATAAAGTAACTATTTAAATGATGAAACAATTCAAAATCAAAGTAACATGTTCAAATATTTACTAAAAGAACAAATTAATAACAAAGAAGTTAACTCAAATAAATAAAAATAATCTATTAACATTGAGAGGCGAGTGATATTTCAATTTTCTAAACTCAACTTAATAAATTGATAATCTGCCTTTGAAATTCTATGAGAAGGATATTACATGAAAACAGCACATAATATATTATGAAGCAATTATGTGTGGATTGCCTACTATCTTTGCACTTTGAAGCTAATATAGAGGATTATAGGATAATTTTGAGCTATGATCAAGTAATGAAGGTGATAACTGAGCTGAACCACATTTACTTCCACACTACAACAACATGAAGCCTTTGAACTTAATGTGCATCAGGCTCTCTACACAATGGTTTATTTAATTAAAAACACATTTGCATACACATTCTACAATTAATCTATATACTATATCAGGGGTGGTGAACCTTTATGGAGCCGTGTGCCATTTTTTCTGAAGAAATGTTTATAGATGTGCCATCAAATAATTTTGAAGTGATTATTGGGGGGGGGGGGAACTAAATACTAACATCTTTAAAATCTTTATTTACTATGAAAAATTCATTTTCGCACTGTATATGTCTTTGTTATATGTGTAGTTCAAATTAAAGTAACATTAGTGTGATTTTTGCTATTACAGATTAGATGACAAGTAACATATATTAGGATAGTAAGACAATAACAAATGAGTGTGCTCCCTGCTGCCCCACACACTGTGACTGATCACTGTTTTTCATAATACTTCATAGTGAACTTTGTAATTTTGAACTAAAATGCATACCATTTTGATAGGTGGCATGCCCAAAATATTGTGTTGTGTGCCATCAATGGCACGCAGCACGCATGCCCTTGGTTCGCCATCCCTGTTCGAATTAATTGGGACAAAGAGCAAAAACACTTTTTCTAAAACCCTAGCTTTTAATTATTGCATACCCTAAGTAAACAGAAAAATCTCTATATTAGTACAAAGTATGTTCTCCAAATGCAGAAATAACCTCTTCAACTCATCTTCGTATTGACTCCACTAGTGCAGCACACATGTTCTTAACTTCATCATTGTGGAATCACACTTGTATAGCACTTTTTATCATTTGTTCTGTTGTCGTGCAACTCATCCTAGCTAAACGATTTTTGAAAACATGTCATAAATTCACAGTAGGATTTAGGTCTGGTGATATACCTGGTCAATTATGCACTTTTATTTTATTTTCTCACATAAAAGTCTGGACCAACACCAAATTGTGACAAAAAGCCCAACTATGTTGAAATGTTCCATCAAATGTTTCCATGGATGGAACAATTCTACTGCATAATTTTTCTATGTATTTGGCATAATTCATCATGCCATTAAAAAGAACTCAGCTTCCAGTGTTCTTTGTTGTGAAAAAACCCCAAAACATCAGTTTAGAAGGGTGTTTTACAGTCTATTGAATATGATCTGGCAGCAGAGTTTCAACTTCATTTAATCTAACTACACTTGATTTGTATCCAAGCACAAATAAATGCGTTTCATCACTAAAATTGATCTTCTAGTCATTAACAGTCCAAGATCGGTATTTTGGGTATATGCTAAACGTTTTTTCATCATTTTCTGAGTTAGAAATTGTGTTTTCCTCGGTCTTGATGCCTTACAGCGAACTTCCAGAACCCTTTCTACACAGTTGAAGTATTCACTTCAACATCATAATCCAATAAATCCCTTTGAAGGTCCGTGCTTGTCTTATTTTGCTATTTTTTATTGGAATTTTATCAGTTCTTGGAGTAATTTTCCCTTCAAGCCCATATTTTCCTTTTCTTTTTGGAGACAATGATCAATAATCTTCAAATGCTCTTAAAATTCATGAAACACTTCATTTGCCCACATCAGCTATCATAGCTAAATCTTTCACAGTCATAAAAGTGTGTTCAATAAGAGCGATTATCTTAGAACACTTCCTCAGAGTAACATCCCTCTGTGAATGAGCAAAAGTAACACATGTTACGTGGAACCCCAAATTATAACTATTACACAGAAAGGCTCACAATTTAACAACTAGTGTACTAAAACCAATCGAATGAATAAGATACAGTCAAGATTGATGTGTAGATATAACTGGTTTGAGATGGTTCGGAACATAACTGATAATTACATACCAACTCAGACAAGAAAAAAACGTGCGTCCCAATTAATTTGAACAGTAGAGTAATCATCTTGATTTAATAACATGAAATGATTAAATATGATATGATAAAGCAAAAATACTCAATTGCAAAATGTACATGAAGTATAGGGGTCCAAATAGTTTATGCAAATTTAAAACTATTTTATCATATATGGACTATGCTGCAACATTTTAGTTTTTTAAAAATTTTATTAAGGAACATAAGTTGCAAAGACAAAGTTGAAGCTTGAAAAGACATAATAAATTGGATGTGGCAACTTATTAGTTCAGATGAATAAATTCTGAAGACTGAAAGCAGTTAGGACAAAGTCCTAATATTGATATGGAGACCAGGGTGCCAGCTCAGATGTCAACCTTATCCTCTGATTGCGGTTCAAAACTACAAAACTGTTATTACAGATATTATGTTGGGCAAAAATAGACACCAGAACACATGTTTGATAAAAAAAAATTAAAAAGCTGAAGATAATTGCCATTTAGCTAAAATTAAATTCAGAGTTTTAAAAATATATCATACACATTTAGAAAACTGATGCAATAATTTCTCTGAAAAGGAGAAATATTGTTTTGAAATAAAAATACTTTTAATATGATTATATAAAATAGTAGAATTATAATGGTTAAAATCTAGATTGAAAATAAATATTAAAATTAAGCTAAAATATATAAATTTATTGTGTAACACAATAATTCATAATTATATGTTAACAAAATAATTCATAATTATGTGTATGCTATTTCCAAGATTTTAGCTCTTTAAAGCAAAAAATATATATAAATATGTACCATTTGGTAATAAGTTACTAACAAATTGACCATCTCGTATTCATCATGACAAATTACTTCTCGAGTAACTCGAGGATTAGCATCTATCTGAAAAGTGTAAAGAAATGAAATATATTTGACACATATAAAATAATGTCTAAATATACATCCTAAATAAAAAAAAAGCTTAAAAAATGTTTGAACAAAAATTTTGGTACTTACCTACTATTGCAACTTTCAAGATAATTCACTGAATTGGCAACCCCAATTTCACATGTCATAGGCTCTGAATTGGTAGCCACATGCTTTTTTTTCATATTTCTCTTCTTATCACAATTCTAAGCCTAACTGTTATTTGATATTTATTGTACAAGCTTAAATACTAAAATATGAATCTGGTATTTACCGAATTCTAAAATAATAAAATTTAATAACAAAATTAAATAAAAAATAGCTATTTTCTTTCTTTTATTGATTATTATTTATTTATAATTTATTATTTTTCGACTACATGCTCCATATTCCTGGCAGAATATTGTTTTTAGAATTTGTGTGGTTATATTCAATGTCACCAATATGGTTGCAATAGTACGCAAGTAACAAAAATTCTCTAAAAAAAATCAATGCTATGTTAACAAGAAAGTATGCAAATCAAACATTTCATAACTTTTAAGAGTTTGATATTGGATTTCCAAAAACTATAAAAATATCTTTGAACCATTACAATAATTGACAAAAATAGTGATAAAAATATTATTTGAATAATTTGCATGGACATTCCATAAACTAATTTTAAAAGTATTGAGCTAAATAAAGGTAATACATTTTAAGTATCATACAAATATGTTGTTCATTTCTACAAGAAGCCCACTGATGAGATCTTCATCCTCATGCACAGGCCAACTCCTTTGTTGTTCATCATTTTTACAATACCACAGTTGCTTAAAAATATCCAAAAGTTTTCTCTGGTCTTCACTATGTACAACTTCTTTGGCAACTTCCTGTTAAGTATTAGAGAAGGAGTAGTTATATAATTTTAAAAAATAAAGTTTATGTATACATATTCATTAGGGTGGATTGAAATTTTTTTTCTTTAGAATTTAAAAACCTACCTATGCAGAAAAGATGTTCTCTGGTATATAGATGAAGAGAAAAAGAAAATAAAAAATAAATTTTTATGTTAAGTGCTTTTACAAGGAGAATGAAGTTAAGGTATTAGAGATTTTTTTTGGTAGAAAACCAATGTAATTTTTGTTAAAGAAAAACAGGCATTTTAGTACTTTTTAACATGTACTGAAATGAGAAGATACCTACTAAATAGTAACAAGAAAAACACATAAGTTACATTTAAGGCTACACAGTACCCTTTTTCAAAAAAAAAAAAAAAAAAAAAAAATTTTGGAGACGGTAACAGTACATATAACTTTTATTTTATATTCATATTATATTATTAAGTTGATTTTGAAAGCAAAAAGTCAGTTTGACCAACTATTATTTTACAATTTTAAAACATTAAGAGTTTTTGAAGTTTTTTCTAAATTTTGTAAAATGCTCAATTTTTAAAACTTTAGTCATTTTAAGTGGTTTGTGCCTCTTACATTATTGCGAACGAAAGTTAGTATGGATTTGAAAATCTGTTTCTTTGTTGATTTTTAATAATTATTTTTCTAGCTAAAACTGGAAAAAATACAAAACTTTTTAAAATATTAAATTTAGCATTAAAAAAAAAACTAGAGATCCCAAACATAAATCCATACTAACTTTTATAGAACATATGTTTGGGAGTTTCTAACAAAAATTTCAAGTCTATCTTGAACAGAAAAAAAAAGTGTTAGGTATTAGAAAACGCCTACATCTTCAAAATTAAAAATCCAAGAAAAAGGCATTTGAAGTTTATAAAGGCTTAAAACAAAAACTTATAATGCATGTAAAGCTGTAATTTTTTAATATGTTATTTTTCAATTTATGTTCTATATCAAAACACTACTTCAATTAATTATGACTGAAAACATTTCTTTAAATTTAAAAAAAATATTTTTGCATAATATGGATAGTGTTTGTTATGACGACAGGTTATTCAGCCCAATCTTAACAAAATATTTTCACAAAAGTTTTGAAACACAAATCATTTATGTACAACATAATAATGATACTAACTTAAGCTAAAAATCACCAGGTTTGTACCTAAAATTTAATTTTTTTAAGTTTTAAATTGGGGAAGTTTAGCAAGTTTTAAAGTCACTCAACAAGAACTAAAATACCATAACTATATTTTTACTATAATGTAGTTTGGCCCATCATGGAAATATTCAGTTTTATCTACAATACTTGTAGTCAGAATACTTGTATTTGGAAGTCTTATTGTAGTATCAGTGAAGGGCTGATTTTTAGATATATCATTTTCAGTAATATTCCATCTCTTCCAAATATTGTTTCTCATAGCAACCTGAGGAAGTTTTGGTCATGGCATTTTCTCAACAGGAAAATATTATTGAAAAAGCTTCTAAGTTACATAAACTATTTTTTAAAACAAAAATTGGCCTTGAAATCAATTTTAAGTAATTATGAGAACTCAAAATATAATCAAGCAGAAATGATTTTAGTAATGAAAATTGAAATTAATAACCATTTTACACTGAAAGAGTTGATTGTCCACAAAAAATATTTTTAATTCAATTTAAGAGAGGAAAAAAGCTTTAAAATGAAACAAAACCAAAACCTAAACTCAGAAAACTTCAAATATCTTAAAAACTAATTTGTTAGCAGATCTGAAATTTGGTGGCAAGCTTCCCAATATGAGCCTCATAAAAAACAAATTTAAAAAAACAAATTAAAAAAAAACATTGGTATTATTGAAATTTGTAGAGTATTGTGTAGCTTTAACAGCTTCTTCAGTATTGAATTAAAAAAAATATATATACTATCAAAATTACAGTGCACAATAAAGTGGAGGACAGAAAAAAGTTTGGACTGGATTGAGTTAATGGTGCAGGGAGTTGATCATATGCAATGCTGCAATGTACATTGTATTATTCAATATCCAGTACTTGCTTACCAATTATCATTGATTTTGGTAATTTAGATTGAAGGAAAAGAATTTTATTTTGATTCTAAAATCATCTAACCAAAATTAAGTCTTTTCCCATTTCTTGAACATTTAACCCCTTTGTAGAAATATTAAATTTTAAAATTATTTTTCTTTTTATCTCCATACCTTTTCTGCATATAGGGTTTTGATGAAAAATAATTTTTTTCACCATATAACTATGATCCATCCTAATATACACTCACTTCCAAAAGTTAAGCACAGAGAGAAAAACATTAATTTATGTAAGCCAATCAAAATTTAAAAAGTTGAAATTTGCTGCAAAGGTAGAACAAAGTATGCAAATATGTTAGGTAACAGCCAATTATTATTTCACAATGAGAAATAAGAAAATCAGACAGTCGTATAAGAAGCCGGTATTGTGAAGGATTACAAGAGTTACATATGCAAGTACTGATGAAGGGCTGTTGGCTGCATTGAAGCAGGACAGTCTATCACAGATGTTGCTCATTTCTTCAAAGTTCATTCCATCATTTCATGATTATGGAAACAATTCCAAAAAAGCCAAACCCTTAAAGGACCTTTAAGGGTTACCATCCCTGTAAAGATAGAAATATTACTGTTGTAGCCATGGAATCAAAAATCGACCTCTACATGTGCCATCTATGGTTGCAGTCACCATAGGCAAGACGATATCTGCCACTATTGTTCAACGAATGCTACATTTGAATGGTCTGTATGTCTGGGTTTGTGTTCCTTAATCCATCCAATCTACAGTGGTCTGATTAAAGTGGTATTGCTAGTATGTGAATTAGACAGTGTCTGATTGGGGCAAAAGATGACAGTGTTCACAGATGAGTCCAGATTCGCCCTATAACGTGATGGTATGTGTGTAAGGGTCTGGAGAGAACAAGGTGCACGTAATCGGCCCAAGGCATGGTCTGCACAAGGATTTCATTGTGATACCTCACTGACCTGCACATTTACAGGCACGGTTTTGTGATAGCTATACAGTGTCGAGATGAATTCCTAGACCCCCCCCCCCCAGCGAAACAAAATGCTGCAGAAGTTGGACTTTAATTTGTTTTGATGGGCAATAATACGTGTCCCCATAGAGCTGGTATCATTGACGATTTCCTGGAGAGTGAGGGGATTATGGGTATGGGATGATCAGCTTACTTCCCAAAGCTTAATTTAATTAAAAAAATTTGTAATGTCCTCGGTTGTGCTGTATGAACACATTTCCCACCTCCAGCTACTCTCAGAGATTTAGAAACTGCTCTACAGGTGTAATGACAATTACTGGAATCTGCAGTGGTTGATTAGCTTGTAAGAAGTATGATCACATGCTGTATACTTTGTATGAAGGTGAGGAGTGCTCACATACTCTATTAATGTCAGTTTTTGTTATTTGTTTTGCATTTAAACATCATTTAGTTAATGACGCAAATATGACATCAGCTTATAAAACTTATGAAAATTCAATAATTTTTTTTTATCTCTGTAATTCTTTGTTTTGTTTCATGAATAAACATAAAAAGCTACTCATTTCCTGTCAATCAAAACAGTACTTGTACATTTTTTCACATTTTATTGTGCTGTGCTTAACTTTTGAAAGTGAGTGTACATGTTATTGAAAAACAATGAAAAACATTATATGAAAAAATTGTATTATATGAAATAATTAAAAACATATGAACATAATTTTTCTACTGCCATATTCTGAAAGATACAAAGTTTTATATCTATTTCAGTAAACTTTGATATCTACGTCATTATTTAGTTGATAGATGTCAAAGTGATAGTCAATTTTAGTTCATTTCAGGTAAAGATTTTTTACAGTTGCCCTTTCAATTACAGCTAAGATTCAACATCTTAAGTAACAGATATCAGCAATGTTTTCACAGTAAATAATGCTTTTAATTTTTTTAAATTCTGTGTACCAGGTAGAAAAATTGTGCTTTTTATAGCACAGTCCACAGCTCTTAGCATACTTACTCAGGCCAAATATTTGCAATGTCATATAACAAGTGGTAGGAACACACATTTCCAAATATAAACATATTAATCATAATAAATAATCTTTAAAAATAATTTCATTATCTAACTATTACAAATACTATACATTCTCTAATTTTCACAAAAAATATTCAATACCTGACAAAAAAATATAATGATAATTTTTGAATATTAGAAACTTTCCTAAAGAAATATCAATATTTTAGATTTATTTGTTATTAATAAAAATGACATTAATATAATAAAATAAATTATAAGAAATTTAGATCAAAAGAAAGGAAATAATACAGCACGAAAAGCTATCCCATATTGTAAAAAAATGCTATCTACCAACATTTAGATTCTGTAACCGCTTAAAGATCATTAGTATGAAGAAGAGTTGCTTTTGTAATATAAGAAACTACAAACCATATTACACACAAAAATGATTAATATTTGTGGAATGTTACATAATAGGCTTTGAAATCTTTCTACTTTCATAAGTGTTTTTAAAATTTCTGCTGATAACCTAAGCAAATTATGTCAAATTTAAACAATTCAGAGCTGGAAGAGATAACAGGGGAAAAAAATTAATTTGTTTATTTGCCTTTTTGACTCAAGAAATAAACTATTCTATCTTTGAAAAAAAATTTTTTTTTTTGATCACTTAACAACACTAAAATAGAAGTAGGCAGTAATTATATATAATAAAAAATTACTTCTAAAAACTTAATGACAATTTTCTGAAAAAAAATCAAAAAATGTGCATGCAATCCTTCTTTAAAAATGTTTTGTTTTTAAGAACATAATATTTGATAAAATACTTAAAGCAGTGCAACTCATAACCATGAACTTATTTTGTGAAATATTTTCCATGTACAAATGGCTAATGTATTAATAAGCAAACTGTTAAATTAAATAACACATTCTGATAAAAGATTGATATGAAATTTAAAATTATTCTCGCATGTGATAGGCGAAATAGTTAAAACAATCATTTTGAATTGCAGAATAACCTAATAAGAAATGCTGAAAAAGATTGATGTTAATGAATAATAATTAAATACACAAAATAGTTTATAAAACAATGTTAAGCAGAAAGAAACCCTAGAAAATAACCTCTATAGCTTCAGATTCTGTCAAATTCTTTTTCATCCGAAGCCAGAGAATATCCAAATGGGGAATAGCATCTAAAAAAGTATCCAAAATTATTCCAACAGCTGCCTTTGAATTTTCATGACTAATCTTAGTCTTATGACGAACATTTTCAACTAAAGCAGGAACCAACCAGTTTGGCACATTGAAATCATTTATACTTTCTGTTTGAGTTTCAGTTTGAGCAGTTGTTTTTAAGGCAGAATTTTCAGCAGATTCCTGAGTTTTGGATTCTTCTGCATTTTCAACTATTTTTCCAACTAGATTATTACTACTTCCATGAGATTCATTGGAATTTAATACAGGATTTAATGCTTCTTGTGGTGAGTCCACAACAGGAGAATTGTTATTTACAGGGATTTCATTGTTTTCCTCTGAAAAAGAAATAGTTTTCAATGAAATATATAACAAAAGTTTTATGAAAATATCTGTAGGGGGAAAAACATTTATTAATTAATTATTTTGTACAAAGATTTATTAGTTAGTTTTACAGAAATTACAAAAATGTCTGATTTGATTTAAAATAACTGCATAAGCTAATGAAAAATAATTTACAAAAAAATTTCACTTTTACATACTAATCTCTAATCAAGAAATAAAAAAGTGAAATGTCTTTAAAAAGCCTTAAGACAATGAAATCATTAAACACACTGAAACATTATAATGCATTTAAAGTAATTCAAGTTCGTATCACATAATATTAATATGCAATGGTAAATTCAATTAGTACTTAGAGTACATTTGAAAAGATATTTTGAAAAAGAGTCTCATCCTAACCAATTCCATAAATAACTGAGTTCTAAAAATATTCTAAAATATGGTGATGCGTATAAAACATATCTAGAAAGATTCACAACACTCTGGTTGACTCAAATGTCTTGCAGTGGATTACTGCTCATTGTAGCATTGAGGGAAATGAAAGAGCTGATTTCTGGGCAAAGAAAGGAACGACTATTCTACAAACCTCTAAAAAATCATAAGACTTTTAATTCTGCAAAATTCCTAATTAAGTTAGAATTTACAAAAAGGCTTGCCTCCTACCTATCAAATGAAGCTAAGGAAAAGGTTTGGGAATGTCTCGCTAGTTCAAAGTCAGTAATTCCAGGTTTTTCTCGTCCTGTAGCCCTGGTATTATTTCATCTTTTGACAGCACAATTGTTTAATGCTCATCTTTTTAAAATTCGAGGTCTCAGGACCCTTAACATATATCTGTGCACTCGAAAAAAATATCCTTCTCGAAACCAATGTAACTTAGCAAAACAATCATTTCAAATTTTTATCACATGATAATCACATATATTTACATTCGTTCTCAAATTTTCGGAGAATTTGAGAAATTTTTTTAAAATTTATAAGGAAATAAAAATTGGACAATTTTTCAAAAATTTGAAAATTAGTATTTTACAGCGCGCAAAATTCTGAAGTACAAAATTGATCAAAATTTACAAAATTAACTTTACTTGGTATAAAAATGTTCACTTTCAAAGTTATACAAACTTTTAAAAAATTTAGAGAAAAAAAAATATTTTTTAAATACAATTACAACAAAATTTTTAAATTTTAAGAAAAAAATAAATTAAAATTCAAATAAAAAAAATTTATTAATTTTTTTTTTTTTTTGAAAATTGAAGTATAAGTTATGAAGAGCCATATTTTGAACACGTGTATGAAATTTCAAATCGATCTCATAAATAGTTTCTGAGAATTTCTGCGCGCAAGCTAAAATTTGTTGTTTTGAGAAAAATGAAGTTAAAGATACGAAAGAGATAGGGATTTTGTTTAAATTTCTCTAGTTATTTCTCAATAACTTCGGAACTTTTTACAGTATCGACAACATTTTGGTATCAAAATGCTCAGAAATGTTGAGGCTTTAACATATATTTTTTTCAAAAAATTGAAAAATTTGCAATTTAAGAGTCCTTAGACACCTTAAGGACTCTTCCGTCAATACTCTTTGATGGTTACATGGTTAAGGAGCATGTTGACAAATGCACTACACTATCATCTTTTAATTCTATTGTTCTCAAATATTGGCAAACAAGATCAAGACTTAGCTTAGTGGACAAATGTCTGTGGTATTTGTATAAATAAATATAACATATCTATTTATGAGAATTATAAGAAATACAGTTAAAAATATTAGAATTAGATGGTTAAAAATTTATTACTTTAGTTATAAAAACAATACTATGAACAGTATGCAATGCAATACCTTTTGTCTCCTTAATTTTGCAATTGTTAGAGCTTAAAAGATTGGTCCTAAGAGAAGTCAAATTTCTGTGGATGAAAACAATAAGTTTTATTAAGAATAAATGCAAATTACATGCATATATATATCCTACAGATGAAAAGAATCGATTAATTGGGCCAACAAATAAAATACATTAAAAAATTTTATTGCAGGTTTCATAAAAAGCAATTTTAATTTATACAATTTTACCATTGTAATTTTTATTATCACAAATTACATTATGCAGATACATTCTGATATGGTGCAATAAAAAAAACATTTTTTTAAACCAAATTTAATTTTTATTTTGGCTTAGCATTAAAAAGTTCTGTTATGAATAATTATGATTTTCATCTCAATATGTTTAAATTACTCTTGAAATTAATTTATAAAGATTTGTAAGATTAAAATGTACTTTTTATCATTTGAATTTTTTGTTGATCTCATATAAATGAAAATTCAATAGCATAATGCTAGAACTAATTTAAAGACTTATAAATATTGTGTATAAAGATTCTTTCTAAATTTCCCTTTCATAAATTCTGTAGACTAATTATTATAATTTTATAATATAAAAATATTTTTTTACCACATCAAATTTCATATAAATACTTTTAGAAATTGTACAATTTTCTAAAATACAATTGTAAATTAATTGAAGTATCTTAAAAAAAAGGTTCTTAAAAGTTGTGAAAATGAGGAAGCTGAAAAATATATAGCTTCAAAAATTACGATATATATTTAAAAATTTTACATTAGGTACAAAACATGATAGAAAAAATGATATGCAGAATTCATTAAGATTTCCAGTAACTATTTTGCAACAAAGAAAGATGAATGATTGTATTTAAAATTAGCAAGTTCAAAAATAATTCAGGCGATATGAAATGTTTTGGTTAGAAATCAAAGCTTAAAATTCCTTTTTAGCATTTTTTGGCAGTGCAATGTCATAGGAAAGAAAATATGAGTTTTTAAATGTATGTACATCATTAAATTCTAAAACTTTAACTGTCAGCAAAAATTACTGATGTAAAATAATATGATAACATCTTATTTGTGTTATGAAACAAATATTGCTTGAAAAAAGTACTATTTTTTTTTTGGAAAAGTGCTGGGACCATGAAGTTAAACAAATAGAAAACATAAAATTCTGCTTTATACTGTTTCTAATATTATAAATAGGTAGAGCTGCTACTAAATATGCCATATATTGGTTATTAAAAACTGGTGCTACTTTCATATATCTGTCATTTCATATACTGTGGGTGGTAGTTTAAATTTAGTGTGTCATTTTCTATTATTCTATTATATTACCAGTTATTTGAATCATAAAGCCAAACTGAAAACACTTAAAAAATGTGCCAAATTCTGGTTTATCCAATCTATCAATCTATCTCACCAGATAATATCAATGGGACAACTTTGATCCAATTCAAAATCCCTATAACTGATACGTACCAAATTTTTTCAAATGCTTATTTTAATGAGGGGGGGGGGCAAAAGTAATTTTTTGAGATTCTTTGACAATTTAAGGAGTTACAATCCTGTTAAGTACATTCAAAATGTAAGAAACATTAAAAAATATCTAAATAATGAAAAATAAACAGCAAATCAAATTAAATAGGTCAAAAGCATAAAACCAATATTAATCTAAAATATATAGACTGCTAAGTTAAAATTTAAAAACGATCAGAAATTTAAAAAATAAATTTCGTTTTTGTATGTTAATTAAGTAAGAAATATTTTAAGCAGAGTCAACGACATTTAAAAACAATAAAATTCACATAAATGTAAGAAAAAATAACATTTTTTGCTTGCATTCAGATATACTTCAGATTTTAACTATATGTAATAAATTTAACAAGAAAATTAAGTATTTCTCTTAAATATTTGGTTAAAATATAGTATAGTATAAATATCAATTTTAGTTTGATTATGATTTTATTCAGAAACATGCTTTCTTCTTGTCAACTCTTTTGATATTAAATTTTGTTAAGATGAAATAATTTATAACCTACTCTAGGAAACTGCAAAAGAATTTTAAAAACTATTCATCTGCACTCTATACTTCCTTTTAACTAGATATGATGCAAGAATAATGAAATATATATGCTGTGAATAGCATCAAAAGTGATCAATATATTTTCAAAAGTATGTTGATTTTTCATAATACATTAAAAAGAAAAAGGGATACCCACTTTATAACTTCTCTTGTCAACTTAGAAATACTTGGAGAATCTACATGAAGTTTTTCTAAAGCATCATCAATCAGCCAAATAAATTCTTGAATAGAGACCTGTAAAACTTTGCATTTAATACACATGCATTTTTGACTTATAGCATTTTTTATAACCTATAAAACATCATTATGTCTGTACCCAAATTAACCTGAATATATTTATAAAAATAACAATGACTTCCACAAAAGCTTGACCCTCTCACTGTGTATTCCATGATTTACATGAGCAATGTAGAAGCAGCAAAATTTGCGAAACTGGCGATTTCCACAGGAAAGCATTTTTTCCGACTATTTCGCTTTGCAACCTGCACTGTTCCCTTTTATGTTATTATATGATTTAATTCTATATTTATAAAAAAACCCTTTCACATAAATTTTTTGTACATTTTAAATTCAAAATGTAAATTTAAAGTATGTAATAAAAAAATACACAATTTTCAAACCCATTTTGATTAAAGAATTATGCAGTGAGAGGGTTAAAAAAACTTTTTTTTAATTAATGCACTAATACTATAAAAAATTTTTGAAAAATATATTAATGCATATTAATTAAACTTAATTTTACATGGAGAATTTTTATTTTCACTTATATTTTTGTAAATCAATATTTTAAAAAAGTAAATATGAATATCAAGTTATTTGATACATAAAAAAGGTCACCATGGTTTACACACCCAAATAATTGTGGATAAATTAGAAGATTTTCTATATATTTAACTCATTATGCCCCCACATTTTACAATTAAATATTGTAAAATACATATGAAATTATAAAAAAAAATGGTTAAATAACATTTGAATTAGACTGAGGTTTAACTACAAGAAACTAGGAGCAATGCAAAAGAAATCATAGATGTAAGTTATGATGTATTCATTGAAAAAAAAAGTCATAATAACTTTTGCACTCTGCATCGTAGCTAGACAGAATTAATATAAATGTAACTGACTTACAAGGAATTAAGCTAACAGATTAAATAAATTTCTAATTAATTATTAACTTCTAATTAACTTCCAAGAAAGAATTTTTCCATTGTGAAACCCTAATTTTGCAGAATTAGGTGGAGAATGGAATAAATAGTCTTTGTTCCAAATTCAATTTAAAACATTATTAAATTAGTTGCAGATCATTAATTCCAGAAATAGTTTGGAGAAACTGTCAGCGGGTCATGTACTTAATTATGTTAGAGAAAATGAATTAAAATTGTCCACCTTTTTTTTAACATTGATTGATAAGTGGAATAGTAATTAAAGATAATATAGTACACAGCTTTTTAACATAGAAAAATTAGAAATTGTAACCTCCTTTGTGAAAAATTCCTCAGCACTATTAGAAGGAATTGTGTAAAACTTCAGATTTTGAGGTTCTAAGATATGTTTTTTTTTATCCAATGGGGCTGCGGATTGGTATTTTTACCATTGCAGACCTAGTACATCCCCAGGAGCTGGTATCACTCTTTAGTGTGGTGCCACATAGGCGGATACCAATTGCCTTAGGTATTTCTGATGCCCAGTTTCCTCCATAGAGGGAGGCACCTGAGCTCTGAGGATGCGAATCGGTGCTAGGATTTTAATTTTGCCGAGAGCACCCAAGCCAGACAGACACTCTAGGGATCATTTACATGCTGTATAATCATACAACAGGGCCGCTGTCGATTTTCTACATCACGAAAATCCAACGACTTAGGCCGGGGTCGAATCCGCAACCCTGGGTGCAGAAGGCCAACGACAAACCAACCACGCCACCCAGCCGGTGGTTCTAAGATAAGTAGATTTCAAATATGATAAAATTTTAACATGTTTATACTTTTTGCCCCACATAACTGAGAATCTAATATGCTATACTTCTTAATAATAATATATTTTCTCAATTATTTACAATTTTTTAAAAACAAAAAATTATCTAAGAAAACATGTTAATATGTTTTTTTAAAAGTGTGAGCAAAAAGTTTGAAATGCTTATTTAACACATTATCAACCAGAGATGTCATAGGGCAAAACACATATGCCCATGACCAGGGACATCATATGATATTGTACAATAATCTAATGTAATTGACTGGGTATTATACAAAATGATTATGGTTATAATAAATGCACTTCAAGTTGCCTGAAATGTTTTCTCTAAGAATATTATTTAAGGAGCAGATCTAATTGATATTACTACTATTAAATTAGAAAAATGGTACATCCAAAAAGTTTGGATGATGGATAATGTTCTGTGGAATTATGTGTGGATAATTTATCTGACAGTCCAAGTAATATTTATGACAGTGATTTAGAAGATATTACCTTTACAGAATGTAATTCTCATTCAGACCAAATAAATACTTGATGAACAAAAGGACAGAAAACCTTAATGTTTGATAGACAGTGAAAGAAGAGGTAACACTTATGTTATGGGAGAAGGCTCCTTTGCCTCCACAGAAGATTGGATTGAAAACAAAATTTTATGAAAAAAAAAAAACATTACAAATGTTCCTGGTGTAAACTACTAAATATTAGAGAAATAGCACAATTTTTATGAAGGATTTTTTCAACTTGCTTACTTTGCAAACAAACTTGTACTGTTGACAGACTGAAAAATTTTGTAAAAATTAGAAGACTTTAAAATGGGCTGATGGTACCAATAGTATCATGAGAAATTTTTTTGCATTGGTAATTTTAATGAAACAAATGCAAAAATCAAAATGAAAGGATGTACAAAGATAACAATTCAATGAGTGGTTTGTATCTTTCTTGGTCATCTTAAAAGGGTTTATTTTTCCTTGAAAGAATTATAATTCTAACAGGAAGTATATATATATATATGTCATTCATAAAAGTGCTTTCAATAATAAAGCTTTTTAAAAGTGTTATCTTTCTTATTTATTATTGGTAAAATGTTTTATTAATTCACTAAATTTCAATAATTCTTTTTAATGTTTGCTGCATTTTACTTGGAATTCTCCATTTTGCTGTTCAAGAACAGTTATCAATAGCCTGGCAATAGCTTTTAGAGGTTGCCAAAAAAATTGTCAACAGCACCAAGAGATACCCTAATTCTACACTTCAACTATGATACTATATTTGATTTTATATACATTGCTAACCAATTAGTAAGAATATTAGATATGAATGACAAAGCTGATATAAAGAGCAAGGCACAAGAATTCATGAAAGGCGATACTATCATCTTGCATGATACTGTTATTACACAAAACTATTCAACTTTTATAAATTTTTTTTTGTCTTTTTACATTTATTGAAATTATCAAAAAATAAAAATTAATGAACAATTTTAAGCTACTTCATAACTTATTAACGTAAGAATGAAGCTCCATAACTGTATACTTCAAGAAAGCCTTCAGATAATAAATTGTAAATAAGGAAAACCTGGAACTCACTTGTTTTTTCTCAACGTAAGTGTACGGTACATATCCAACAATGCCCTTTTTATCGACACACACAGCCCAATTAGGATTACTCGAGCAGTTAGGAATTGGAATAAATCTATCTCCTTTATTAAACAGTAAAACTTGTTTATGTCCTGAAGACAAATCATACAACGCAGAATACACAAAAATATCAGTTTCACTCATTTTAAAATGTAAACAAGAAAACATCGGCTCAATGCAAAAAATAAGTGCATTTCCTGATGGAAACGAGCAAACAAAAAACAATAAGATTGCTCGATAATTTTCAGATTTGACAAGAAACTCGCCGGCTATATTAAAAGATAGCAGATCAGTTGGTTGCAGAGAACCGAAAACCAGCGCAGTCAAAACAATTTTTTTCTTTTCGGTAAACAGAAAAAGTTAAAGTTTTCTTCAAAAATTATCAATTTTCTAATCGAAGGAAAAAAATAGTTGAGTAAAACCTATACAAACATATATATATATATATATATATATATATATATATATATATATATAAGGCTGGGAGTTTGCTTCTAGTATTTCTGTGGCTAAATCTTTCCTATTATGACGATAGTTATCTTAGGTTTATAACTATTTTTGTATATTTTTGTAATATATATATATATATCAATGTTAAATTTAAAATTAAAATAAATAGTGTATTTAGTTTTAGCAATTGTGTTGCTAAGTGAATTTGATTATTATAGAGCCAATTTGAGTTCGGAATGATTTAAATGAAAAACCGAAACTTGAATAGTAAATAAACATCTCAACCTAATCAAACAATGCCTGGGCTCATCTGAAATAGTGGTTTCGACCGATAAAATAACTTAAGAAATTTCGTATTATATTAGTGTTGTTTTTTAAAATTTGGTATGAAATATATCGTTCAATACTATGCCTTAATTAATTTAACTTCGTAAGTTATGAGAGCTGTGTTTTGTTATAGAATTTTTTTTACATTTTGAGTTCTTGTTACGTGATGTTTTGACGTTGGAGGAGTTCTAAAATCACGCAGAAACATGGTTTTTTGATGATTACTTGGTAAGGTAAATAAATACAAACTTTTTTCGTTCCTATTTCTTTCCCTGCCATATGCAGTGCTGTGGCTCATATGAAATGACGATGAGCAATTGATTGTTTTCCTTGTTTTCTTATGAATTTTGGAATCAATAAGTTTTTAAAAAAATGAAATAAGGTTTTGCACTGGTATAAAATGTCGTTGAATTGGCTGGGAAAAATAGTGCAACAAGCCATCGAAAGAAATTTTTTTTTTATTTTACTCTTTATTTTTTTCAAAATTTTGTTTATTACAGATCCTGTACTTTCTGAGCAAATTTCAGAAATCAGCTTGCATTGTCTTAAAATTCTGCACAAACAATTAAGATATTTCCCATGCTGAACTGCTAATCAAAATTAACTTTGTTTAGAAATTTACTATGTTTGCTTTTAGGAACTATGTTGTTCATATAGTTTGTCTTAGTGAAGTAATTGAGAGTTGTTAAAATTTTTGTGTTTTTAATAAGATTCTTTTGTATTTTCATATTGTACTGTCAGTCCATTTTGATAAATAAAAGTTGCTCTAATTGCCACAAAATCCAGCCAATAGTAGAAAACTGTTCCCATATAAAGACAGCATTTGACAATATTTTATGAATTGGCCTAGTCTTTTGATTTGTTTTAATCAGTCGATGGTATAATACTCAAGGACTGACTTTTTTTTCATAGTGTCTTTGTTTTCTGTTTGTCTTAAAGTTCAAGATACAGTAACACCTCAACTTATCGCGAACCCGGAGTTATGTGATTCTCAAATCTCATTAATTTGTCTTTTGTTTGAGTAGAAAAAAAATGTTAAATTGATAATATGATTGAAAAAGTTGTCAATATTACCATGTAAATAAATTTAGAAGTGGATAGGGATAGCGTTCAAGAAATGCTGGATTCCCACCATCAATCTGATGATTAGTGAGCGTACGAAAATGGATGGAGTATAAGGCATTGAAGAACTTTAATCTGTAGACCAGGTTCAATCTATGAATTTGACTGCAGGTCTCAATTTAATTGAAAAAGGGTAACAAATTTTAGAAATATAGACTCTGTCAGTGAGTGTATTTTTTAAAATAAAACAAGGAATAAAAAAATTATTAGCATATTATGAAAAAATTTTGCAAGAGAAAATATCTTTTGGTGCTAGTTTGATATCCTGGGTCTACTTACTAAGTTGTTGTTTATGTTTGCCAAGATGGGCGATAACATTACAATATGGTTACCTTGATATTTTTAACATCTGGCAATATGGTTGCCATCGGGATACGTCTATTTCAGTTAACTTTTATTGGTTTTTTTCCCGTGGTAACCCTATTAATTTCAGATGATTTTAATTTGATTTTCTTAACAATTTAACCATTTTAATTGCATTTACTCTAATGCAATCTATTATCAAGTGTTTTATTTTGTGCTATTTTGGAATACGAATATTAATAATATCATGGGTGAGTTCTTGGATACTTTTTTTTTAAAAGAATGTTTGTTGCCCTTTTAATTATTGCTATAAATAGCCTTCATTTTCACTTTATTTTACTTTTTAAAAATTTTTTTTAAGTACCAAATAAAGTTTTATTCATTTGTAGTCACGTATTGTACCATTTTCCCTGGATTAGGTCTAGCCTTTGGCTAGATGAGGCAGAATAAGTCAACAACAACCATTTTGCTGAGTGAATTTTGCTCAACTGATTCATGCTAATTTTTTTGTCTGTGTTGTTCTGTATATATTCTTGACTATCAAAGTAGTAATAGAAAGATAGCAAATTCAAGCAATTTTATTGTATGTTCAAAGTCAGACATAAAATGGCAGAATCTGAGCAATATTGAGCAATGTACTGCTCAACATTGGCTGTAATATTTTTGCAATTGAGATGAGAGCCTTGAAGATGGGGAGGATCATGTATGTCCCTTCCGCAATTGACGACCAGTTAAAGGACATTATTAAAACACAAATACACAAACAACTTGAAGTTGGAGAACTGAATATTGATCATTCAACAATGTTTTGACATTTTCACCAAATGGGAAAATTAAGAGAATTTAAATTGAACAAAATTCAAAATATTAATACAAAGTGTACTCTGCTTTTCTTTGCAAAAAAAAAAATTATCAATTTTTTTATTTACACAGGGGCATGTGATAAGAAAGAGATTCTCTATACAATAACAGATGGCATACCACATAGTGGCTGGACAGAGATGAATCAACAAAATCATTCTCCTAACCAAAGCTGCATCAAAAAAAATTTATGGTTACTGTTTGGAGGTCGAAAAATGGAATAATTTATAACTTTAATCTTGGCAAAATTATTTAATCAGAGAAGTATTGCCATAAAAGTGAGATAATGCATCAAAAATGGCAGCATTTATGCCCAGTATTGATCAATCAAAAAGGACCAATTTTTCTGCATAATAACCTCTAACTGCATGGAAATTCAACAAACTGGAAGGCAAAACTCTTCCACATCCAACTTATCAAACATTTCACCAACCAATTACAACATTTTCAAAGGCTTCAACAGCTTCTTTCAAAAGAAAAGAAGTCCTGTAACAACCAAGCTGCGGCTCAAAATACCTTAATCTCATTAGTTCTAAAATTTCAGAATTCAATTCTGTTGGAATAAATACATTTTTTTGTCACAAATGCAGATTTTAACATTTCTATTTTGATTAATTAATGCTATTTTAAGCTGAAATACATTGCTTTAAAGTTGGATAGTCAAAAGCTGCAATTATTTTTGTACCAACCCAATACTATTCATTTTTTGTTTGTTGTAGTCTTTTGAGCAAAGATGAACATCATGCGCAAGTTGCTTGTTGGCCACTCCAGGGGAGCAGCCATGGGTGAAGATCCTCCCCAGTCTACCCAGCACACAGCGCTGGGACTCATGCACTTGCATAAGTTGTTCAGTGAGTTCGCCCACCCCCCTCACCCTCTCAGCCAGACAGAGCAGGAACAACGCCTCTACAACATGCTGCCTTTGTTTTGCAAGGTGAGTCTCATATCTCTCCCCTCCTATTTTTCTTTTCTCTATTTTAAGTGTATAGTAGTGTAACAGGTCAGGGATTTGCTTTTATAAGAGTTAAAGCATAGGTGAAGATAGTTGTTTTATTGGTTTGAGTACCGCATTTGATCAAGCTGCTTGAAATACTTGAAAAAAAGTGTTCATTTATAGTCTTTCATGTTGTATAAAATAAAAATTTATGCACTATGGAAAGAGTAAATGGTATGAAAGGCTGAAATAAATGGTAATGTTATTTGATATGGGGGGGGGGTACCGAAAAAAAAGGTGCCACTAAACAATAATTGTAAGCTAGGGTGCTTATGTACTATCACAACCATATTGGTGACATTGAATAAAACAGCATCAATTCTAAAAATGAAATATGCTGATGGAAATATAGAGTGCATAGTCAAAAAATACTATGTGAAAAATAAATAATCAGTGGATAGACAAACAACTAATTTTATTATTAATTTTATTTTATTAAGTTGTATATTATATTAATATTATATAATTATAATAAAATAATAATTATATATTCTTAATTTATTTTTTAAATTTTACTATTTAAGAACTCGATAAATCCCAGGTTTACAATCACTTTTTATCGCCACACCATATAGGCGATACCAATTACCGCAAGTAATTTTAATGCCCAGTTCCTCCACCCGAGGGAGAAACCTGAGCTCTTGACGATGCAAACTTGTTATAGGATTTAATTTTGCTGAGAGCACCCAAGCAAAACAGACACTCTAGGGATCTTTTACATGCCACTTAATCATACGAAATGGCTGCTGTCGATTTTCTGCACCATGAAAATCCACTGACTTGGGCCGGGGTCGAACCTGCAACCTTGGGTACAGAAGGCCTGCGACAAGCCAACCACGCCACCCAGCCAGCATTAAAAAGAAGCTCATGGTTATCAAATCAGTGCCTACAACACATGTGAAATCGGGGTTTCTAGTTTGGTGTGTTATCTGGAAAGTTGGCAGGGTTGTAATAGTACGTAACTACTGATAGTTATTTCATTGGTATAAGTACCATATTTGGTCAAGGTGCTGCAAATACATTAAAAAACATCTGCCTATAGTCCCCCATCTGTAGTACAGAATAAAAAACTGTACCTGTACTACTGACAGTGGTGTAATGTCGTGGGTGGGCCAGGGCTCTTGGGGACCCTAAGCCTGACTGACACCTAGTACATATGTTTTTGCAGTAGCGTTTGTATGATCCGCCTTGAGCCTCAAACATTACTTTGTGGGGGGGGGGGGCTAATGATCTTCACTACGCCACTGATTACTGAATAAAAATTTATATGCTATAGAGTAAATGGTTTGGAAAGTTGAAATAAATGTTAATGTTATCTCATATCTACTTAAAAAGTTGTCAATAAATAATGAGTGCAAATAAAAGAACACCAGAAAAATTTGTACAAAATAATTATCAGATTTTGAAATTCTTTAAGAATTTAAAATAGTTTTGAATTTTTTATCTATCAGTTAAAACTGTATGAAAATTATGAAATATGTATTTCTGTATGTAACAATAGCTGGTTGGTAAAATTTCTATGTTTTGATACAAAGGAACCACAAATTTAACCAAAGAGTATTGTTATGAAATGGTGTGAACTCATTAGTTCCATATGATCAACGAGCTTGGTAATTTCATATTACAGTTTATAGAAGAAGACATTGTAATTGATACCATATTCTCCTAAATTCCACATTAATAGTGTGGAATATTGAAACTCAGTACTATTTATTACTGAGCAAACTTTTTTACTCCGCATAATTGATCTTGGCAAATTTCATTTTGTAGCTTAATTGAAACATAACCAGTTCACAAATCAGCTGTGAAAGATAAGTGATGCAACATGATCAGCATTGTTATAGTGAAGTTAAGGTTCAAGTTCCAATGCCACCTAGGACCTGTCATGTAGTTAAGCTAATACAGTTGTTGGCAACCTTTTAGCTGTGGTGGGCCAAACCAATCTACCAATAGATTCAGTATGCCACACTGTAGGACATTTTTAAAACAATTTCATTCTCCTGATAATGCATGCAGAGTTAGAGAATAGAGGTCTATAATAAAGATTTACAGTTTTATTAACTTTGCATCATTTAAAGATATTTCATGACATAAAAATAAGCACCATAAAATATAACTTTCTTCTACAAAAATAAAAGAATTAAAATTGTACACATATTTTTTAAAATAAAAAGTAGACATGAAATATAAGTATTTCCCTTCATTGTAGTTACATAAAAAGATAAAATTTTAATGCTAACCTAGTTCTTGCACCAATTTATTGCAAAATCAGATGTGTACTTTGGGACTTTCAATTTGACACGATTCTGAGCATTTCATTGTTAAACAATTTCTTTATGAACTCAAAATATTTTTCATACAAGGAAAGATTTTTTACTTAGATATGTAAAACCAAAAGAGTAGTGCTAAGCTAACAAAAACTTCTATTTAAAAATATTATTTTAAAAAATTTGTTGAAAGAAAAAATGGTAGTTGTTTGATTAATATTTGGAATTTAAAAACTGGGTTACATGGCCAACTGTTGAAAATTGTATCTTGGAAGTAATCTTGTTTTCTAGTATATTCTATTGAGTAGTAGAATAAAGTGAATGTATTTTTTTTATTTAAACTTTGTGGGGAAACTAAATTTTATCACATTCCACACATGAAAAGAAAGCAGTAGTAAAATAAATGTAAATTTTTAAAATCATCATTTTAAAAATTAATGTAATTATTTTTTGACAGGTTTTTGGTAACTGTCCCTCCTCTGACATGATAGAAAAGTTTTCTGATATCTTGACTTTTTGTCAATTAGTTTCTAGACTTATGGTATCCGAAATACGCCGGAGAGCATCAAATCAAAGTACTGGTAAGTTTTAAAACCCATTGATTATTGTATGTATAGTTTTTCATGTATTTATATTTAAATTATTTAATAAAGTTTTGTAATTTTAAATTTTATTTTTTATTACATAGTCTTTCACATATTCTCATTAAATATAGAGTTTTCTAATATTAAAACTTAATCTAAATGATTGTGTAACATATGTCGGTGTGCATATTTCAAATTTTCTAAAAAATAAAAGTATTTTATGAGTTTTTTTTATATTTATCTGCATAATAATAAATTATTATTTATTTGTTGTTTTTTTGGTGCTTTACTGTCCACTAGTTGCCAAGATGTAGAATATTCTTAAGCATTAAAAGTTAATTTGTGACTGCAGCCGTATTAAATTACACGTACATGATTGTTTGATGTGCTTGCTCAAAAACTGAATATGTAAAATCTAAATTTTGTAGTATTTTTTTAAAACAGAATTATTTAAAAATCTTCCATCACAAAAATTAGAAATTTTACTCGCAAGGGAGCATGTTAAGGGTTTTTGATATACTGAATGCAAAGAGAAAATGTTATTTTATTTTTTTTAATAAATTAGTTATTTTAATCATAAATGAATTATTAATCTGTTTGTTACTCTTATTAAAGAGGGAAATGTTAAAAATAGGATTTTTAAACTGTATTTTGGCATTCAGTGGGCAGAAAAGTACCTAATTTTTGTTCTAAAATATATGAGAAATATAAATGCAATCTGAATTTCTAAATATAATGAACAAGGTGCTGTCAGAAAGTTCTTGGATTGCTATTACTGTGACTGTCTCTGTGAAAATGGAGGCAAAAGTTGATCAAAATCACATTGTTGCATACTTTATCTACTCATTTCGCTACTTGATTTTATGTTAGAGTATGTTTGCAGTTCAACAATAGACCATAAAATTGAGCAGAATGTGTGCATTACATTTTACATGAAGTTCAGTGAATCTGCAGCCTGAAACTCCTGAAATGTTTCTTGTAGCTTTTGATAATAGCTTTAAATTTGACTATGGTTTTAAATGGCATTCATAATTCAAGGGGGATCATCATTTATTTAAAGATGTTGAGCATTCTGGGTGAACAGGCATTTTTTCCCCCAAGACTCCTGACAAACACTCAAAGAGAAAATGCATCAATGCTTGCTCCAAACTCCTTGCAAAAGCTAATTGGGATGTCAGTTTCATTTCAAAGGTCATAACACAAGATGAAAACTAGATTTATAACTGAGTTCTAGAAATGAATCAGCAATCTTTACAGTGGGTTAGTTCTAGCACCCAACCCCAAAGAAAAGGCATCAATGGAGTATAACAAAAATCATGCTTAGTATGTTTTTTGACAGCAAAATTATTATTCATCAAAAGTTTTATCCTTCTAATGTTGCAATTAATTCTGACTTTTATTCTAATGTTCTGAGACTTTTGAGAAACAAAAATGACCAGAATTTTGAAATGCTAGGAAAAAACACCAGACCATACTTTCCCAAGTATAGTTTTTAGCTCAAAACTACCCACTCAGGGAGCTCATCTTCTTTAAATGAGTATGGGTGTCGCAATCCCGAGGTGCCCCAGTGATCTTTTCCTTTTTCTAAGGGGTACCAAGGTCTGCAAATTTACCAAGGTCTTTGGCAAACATGGATGTCATGACTCCGAGATACTCTAGTGATCCTTCTCTATTTTCGACCCCCTTTCTTTGTCATCCAATTTTCTTTCTTTTCCAGTCTAGACTACAGATAAAAATTTTAAAAATAATCATTTACAAAATTCTAGATTTCTTTATTTGATTGGTTAATTTAATCCTTGTTGTTGCTTATGCCACCTGATCAACAGTAACATCAGATCAAGGTCCACGAAATTCATCGTGGCTAAGAGCTAGAATTTTAGGCCTTTCGTTAGCCTAAGCTTTGAGCCCCATGATGGTGACAGTAGGATTTTGCTTGGTACAACACGATAGATGGCAACACCATTCAGACTCACTGATTTAATGAGCATGTACTCTGTGTGTACTCGGTGGGTATTTAGTGGCATGGAGCCCAGGCCCTGGCTTTTGTTCTTAACTTTAAAAACATTTGTTCTTAACTTTAAATAGACCTAAAGAACCTACAACAATTAAAGCCAGATACCTTAACTAAAATACGCCCATATACGTTCTGAATCCTCTGTGCGGTTTCAAGTGCCAGAGGTTTGGGCATTCACAAATTTCATGTCATGGACAAATGACATGCTCTAGATATGTATCTGATGGGCATTCTTCCACAGATTGAAATATAGAGCTGAAATGTATTAACTGCTCTCAACCCCATTCTCTTGACTCAAACTATGCCCCAAGTGGAAAACCAAAAAACTAATAAAAGTATATCCTATTTAGAAGCACGAAAACTAATAATCCCACAGTTAGTCCAAACCTATGCCCAGGCTGCAAAATCCTGAACTGTAAGCAATTCCACCCAAACAGATGAAAATATTACTGAAGTAGTATGTTCACTTTTAAAATTATTTCAACCAGTTTCATTCCTCTCAAAAACCTAATGTATCTCTATCTCAGGGGTGGTCAGCCTTTTTTGGAAGAGTGTTACTATTTGATAAAAAATAATTATGCATGCCACTTCCAACTTTTCCAGAAAACAAACATGGGAAACTGAAAAAAAAATGTTACTTATAGGCTTATTTTTGGGATTTTTTATGTAAATAGCACATTTTTTAAACATAAGTATGTAGTCAAAATTTAAAAGTAATATAATAAATACGACAAAAGTACGAACTTAGGATTTATTGTTAATAAACTTTTACAAGTTTAAACAGTTAGCTTAGGTATAAAATAAAAACAAGTAACTTGAATAATTTAATTCAAAATAATTATTAAACAGTCAATAGTTGTTTAATAGGGCTTTTAAACTTTTAGTTTTTTAACCAAGTAATCCTTATTAGGATTAGTTTTTCAAGATCCTGATTAGGTTGTTTTAAATGCATATCTATTAATTTTGAACATTATTTTGATTTTATAATGTCCTACTTACTAACACTTACTTAATGTGGCTTTTGAATCACAACTTTTTTTTCCCAAGTCATATTGGGATTAGCTCTTGCAGATGCTAAATAAAATTAGGTTTTTATAGGTACATATCAACTAGATTTGTGTGATATTTATTTTATTATGTTCACTGCAGTAAAAATTTATTCACAAAGATATTTTGATCCAAATTTTCAGGTTTTTTGACTGAGACAACCCCATTAAAAAAAAATTGTAAAAAATGGTTATTTATAATGATTTTTTCAAAAATTTTCAGTAAGTCTTCGCGTGTCACTGTTACAATTCCACCGTGCCAAAGGTTGGCCACCCCTGCTCTATCTACTCCTGCTGTTCCACATCATTTTCAACCCAAACACTACCATCTACCTCTTCAAAAGCAGCTACAGTGTCAGAACCTCAGTCACCTATTCCTATGTCTAATGCCATACTTTTCACCACTAATAATGTGTGTACGCCTTTTGAATCATCTTCCTCAATCATATCCGTTTCAAACTTCGCTATTCAGCCCTCCTCTGCATCCACTACAATACCTGATTTCAAAGAAAATTCAAAAACTTGTGCAAGGAAAAAAAGTTAGTAAAATGAATAAATAAATCTGAAATAGAAATAAAAATGGTACCTCACAACCTGCGGAAAAATGCACCCTTACAAGATTCCTGGAAGGAGGATATGTTAGATTACAAAGCGGATGAATGTGTCTTGCTGGAGGGGTATTGTCAAAATAATCCTGACAAATATTTGCACACGTTAATTCCAACATGTTGCAGAAACAGTGGGAACTAATTTTTATTTATAAAACATAGATTACTAAAACTTTTACTTTAAACTCGCATTTTTCAATCATCTGTTTTAGCACTATCTTTTATTGTAAGATTTTTATTTTAAGATTGGTGAGGGAAATCCCCCACTAAGTCAGACATTTGTTAAAATTTGTTTGCTTTTTTCATTCAAATACGATTTTCATACTTGATTTGATATTTTAACTTCTACTGAAACTTGGTGTGCTTGTTGATATTTTATCATGCCTTTTAATATTTTAACAAATGTTTGACTCAGTACAGCCAAATTTAGCTCTTGCACCAAAAAATCTCACATTCATTCACTCAGCTCATAACCACATGTTGTTTTTTTACCCTCCTATTTTCTAAATCTGTGTGCATATGATTTTACATTATTCCAAACACTGAAAATACAACTTGAAGGACAGTTTTTTTCTAATTGACATTTTATGAGAATTGCAGAAGGTCTTTGAAAGCCCTGACAATAACTTAAAAAATACTTTCAAGGGTTCGAAAAAGCAATTAAATTGATATGTATATTCAAAAGGTGACTATTTTAATGTAGATGGTTGTCAAAATTAGGTAAAAGTTTAAATAAAACTTGTATTTTCCATCAAGTGGGAACTTTTTGATTGCACCTCTTATGTTGTGTTCTGGTCTACAAATCACATTCTTTCTTTTGTAGAAGCTGCTAGCTGCGCAATTGCAAAATTTTTAGAAATTTCCAGTACAGAAGAGCATAGCAATGGATGGATGTTGTTAACAGCTGTCAATCTCCTGGCAGCTGGTAATCCTCCATTGGTGGATATTATGACTGCTGCCTCATTGCCCTCAACTCTAGTTAAGTGCCTATATCTATTTTTTGATTTGCCTCCAATAGAAAATCCAGATGATATTGATCCAGATTGTGAATTTTCTCCTAGAGAGAGACGAATTTTGTTACAAAAAGTATTTGTTCAGGTGAGTAATGTATTTACCTTACCAAGCATTTTTATTCTTATTGATATTATTTTGATTTCAATTTACTTTTCTTTTTTGTTCTTCCTTTTATTGTTTTTAAATTTCACATTTTATTTTTTCATGATTGGTTAGGTTTTGGTACGACTTTGTAGCCACTCTGGCCCAGCAGAAGAATTGAGCAGAAAGGATGATCTCACCCTCTTATTTAGTGCTATCACAAGCTGGTGTCCTGCACATAATGCTGTCTGGAGGAAGAGCGCTGCAGAGGTGCTTATGACACTTTCCCGCCATGGACTTTCCCATTCTGTTGTTAGCTACATCCACAGTAAGTATGTGTTCCCATTTACAAGGTTGCACTTATATCTTCCTGTTTACTTTCTATCTTATTATTATCTTTTGTTTTTATGAATAATATACAAATTATGCAATGTTTTCTTATTAATTTGTCTGTTAAGATTGGTAATTACCATTTTTCTTTTAATAATGCATTCAAAATATATTTATGGACCATCAATATAAAATTATTTATTATCAGTAAAAATAGGTGAACTCTGAAAAATCTTTGTGTTTGTAATTGGTCATTAAATTTTATATCCATGTGTTAAAAAACAATCAGATACACCTTTGATTTCTTAGGGAGTCTGTAGATATAAATTTGGAACATGCCTATTTTTCTATTTATGTTTGCTGTTATTTATCCCACCTGAAATCCTCAGATTGAGTTACATTAGATTGAGGCCACTGAAATTCATTGTGGCAAGAAGCTAGCTGTTAGCCATAGTTTTGAGCACTATGCAGGTGACAATATGATTTGGTTTGGTTCCACCCCAAATTGAGGGAGAGCACAATATAGATGGGGGGGGGGTCAGAAGCCTCCCACCTCTCTTCCCCTTCCACCAACCGCATGAGGATTTTTGACTCAACGAATACTTAAAGTGCCCCCATGCTGCAAAGACTACATTTACAAACCCATGCCCTGTGGCCCAGCAGTCAGTGTCACTAACCACTGTACTAGATGGGCGTTAATCTGGCAAGCTGAAATATTGATTTATATGGGAAAAGATTTTATTGCATTTTATTTTAATTCGTACAATTTGTGTTTTTAGTAATTGTGAAAATGAAAAAAATAGAAAAAAGAATCAACTTCATTCTGAGATAATTGTGTTTTTTCTCCCTTTTTATTTTACTGCAAATGATTGACAAGAATTATAATCAAATATAAGGCTTGAATTTTCTTTGAATATTGCAATAATGCTTTAAATATGCGTACAAAACAAATACTGAGGTAGATATTTTAAATGAAAGAATAGAAACTATATATATCTTATTACTGGTACAGTATAACTTTTTGTATTGATTGTGTAAATCGTGCCTGAATCATTAATGAAAATTTACTCATGTATTTAAAAGCTAAAATTCTGATTGAGAATTCAGATTATTTTCATCTTATAGGCATTTTTGTTATTTCAGATAAAGCTTGTATAGCACTTTGTGTTGAAAACATGCAAAGAGTTCAAGAGTTGTCCCCTTTGGAGATTGTGGAGATGTTTGTCACCGTTTTTTGCTTCCTGAAAGACTCCAGTGAAGTGTCCCAGCTGATTCTGGATGACTTTCGAACTTGCCAGGGATACATTTTCCTGTCTGAGTTTCTTCTTAGGTATTCATTAATACATACGTGATGGATCCATTTGTGTTGTTTGTGATTTAAGTGTTTCATTAAGTGTCATTTAATATTTTATTTCTACTAATGAATTTTCAAAATTTAAAATTTTTTCCTTTTAATCTAGTGTTATAAATAATTCTAATTAAGTTAGAACATGTTTATCTGTGGAGAATTGCAGATAGAACTGGCCACAATAGCTGAGCTATAAACAAGCTCATGGCAAATCTTATTTCTATCAAACCTTAATTTAGTATGCTGATCCATTGAAGACCTGTCATGTGAAGAGGAATTAATGCCTGTTAAATCTGTCAAGGCTTAAAGTTCTCACATTGATCTGGTGTAGAAGTTTGAAGAATGGGGTGACAGAGTTTAGATGCCATTTTCTTCATTTGTGTTTTAAAATTACAAAGTCCATCATCAATGACTTTCATGTTGCTTCAAAGGGTGTATTAAAAATTAAGCACTCATCTTCAGATATATAGTTTTAATCTTGCCTCAATTGACAAAAATAAACAGGTATTGCCAATTTTTTACCCCGATATGTTATTCGCAGATGTTGTGGGTATGTAGACATGTTCTTAGACCAACTGAACCAGAAAAGAATTTTTTGGGGGGTCAGGAATTTATTTAATTCCTGGTAAATATTGGTAATTTGAACTTATTGAGGTGCTCCAGGACATCATAATTTTATAGATTTTCAATAACTTCAATGTTATTGGCTCATTCAATAAATATATATTTGTGTGCTTTCCTTTTAGTTTTAAATAATTTTAATTTCAGGCTAGAACAGAACACTTCTGAAGAAGCTTGTGAAGCCCTGCGTAATATAGTTTTGCTTATTGCTTCCCTCACTTCTTGTGGTTACATTGAACTAAAACCTAGTCTTGCCAGTACTGGCTCCCTATTTCAGTTACCTGGTTTCCAACTGCCCCATTCATCTGGTAAGTTCATGTTATTATCCTTAACTGTTTGATTGTAGATTTTACATATTTCCGTTTGTCTGAATTAGATAAATCTAAAAGGAGCGTTCTAAAAAATAAGCTCTTGATTTATGAGGCTCTAAAAATGAAAAAGGTTTCATGTGGATGCCGAAGCAGGTGCTGAAAAGTAACTTTTCATTCAGCCTAATTATGTTATTAAAAGAAACAAAATACATGTTTTGTCTGTATGTAAAAGTTAAAATTTTTCTGTTTCAAGATATAGTCAGTTTCAGCTTTAACAAGAACTAAAAGAGAGGGGGCCCAGAGGGTTGTATTTACTAGAGGTCTTATGTAAGCATTGTAAATATGTTTTAACGAGCTGCACTAAGATTTTTGTGTCAGGTTGGAAGCTAACATAAAATTAGAAAATTTAAAATTCTACTTGTAACTATAGTAAATTGAGATATGAATAGGTATATCATCAGAAGCAATTAAATTTACATATATAACTAAGGAAAGATAAAGATTGGCATTCAAGAATATTTTATAATAGTGTCACAAGTTTGTGTAGGTAAAACAACTGACAACACCAATTACCAAATAGTAACAGATTTATTAATGGACAAGAGGACAAACAAATGACTACATGAAGACAAATCAACATATATACACACAAAAATACTATAGAAGATTGTATGGCTCTCTTGAATAGTTCCACTAGCAGGAATTCAGACAGATAAAGCCTTTCTCTTATCTCACTCAATACAAAAGACTGAACTCTGATGTAGATTCAGAATTGTGTATATGGGGTTATAGTTTCTTTGGCAGGAACTAAAGGCATGCATGATTTATTTTTAAAGCCTTTATATTAAGGATGACCAAATTTTGCCAAATTTAAAATAATTAGAAATTAAATAGAAGTATCAAATGAAATTTTTTAAATATGACTTTTATTTGTGTCATCTGGTTTACAATAACAATGCTTTACTTTGGATCAAATGTGCTACTTACCTCGGAATATCCCTGGATTCCAGACTAACTTAAACAGAACATGTTGCTAAAGTGGTTGAGAATGCTAGAAATAGGCTAGAGAAATGCTAAGTTTGGATCATCCAGCATTTTTACATTATACATTAGACCTGTTATTTATTATGGTTCTGAGCTTTTTGTTACTGCTTCTGACAGTGTATTGTCAAAATTGGACATTGTTCAAAATAAAACACTTAGATTTATCACTGGTGCAACCATTTTGACCCCTATCGCCACTTTGTAACTGCAGGCTGAAATTTCTGATCCATCTGAAAAACATCAATACTCTGCTCTTTCTCTTGGTGAGCGATTATTGAGGAAGGAGCATTTCTGGCCTGACCTTCCCAAACAAGACTTAAAACTTAACATACTTTCTTGTTTGCATCCCAGAGACTTGCAAATGCTTTTGGTGTTTCTGATAAAAGACTTCCCACTTTTAAACTGACTACCTTCCCTTGTCATTTAAAATATGCTTGTGCTAAACTGGATTTGGTCCTGCCTGTTAGTAAGCATGATTCCCTTTTGGGGGGCTGAGTTAAGATCTTCAGCCCTGGCTACTATCCATGAAAGATATCCAGATCAAGATTGGTTACATGTATTAACTGATGGGCTCTGCCTAGACTTCCTTTGGTAGGGCTGGAGCTGGTGCTTACTCCAACTCATTTAATCTTAAAGAACCTCTTAGTGCCTTGTCGGACAATTTTGATGGTGAGATTTTTGCTATATTTAGGGCTTTTAGAGCTATTAGTGTTACTCCTGGCCAAAATATTGTCATCTTCATAGATTCTCAGGCCATAATTAAGACCATATCTGGCTACAGTCTATTCTCCTCAAAACATCAAATCAGAATTCAAATTTAAACAACTTATAGACTTATTTCTTAGCACTGAAACAGAGGTCATCCTTCAATGGATCCCTTCCCATTGCAGCATTCATAGAAATGAACAAGCCAACAAATTGGCCAAAGAGGCCTCAACTTTGCATCCACCTTGTCTAATGATTCCTCTTAGAAATGCCGAGTTACTTATCAGGGATAAATATCGTCAGAAAAGAATATCCTCTCTTAAAGAACTGGCTGTTTGTGAATCTTAGTCTTGTCTACTTGATGGTCAGAAAAGTGCTCAACTTTCTGTATTCCCTTTGGTGGAGGGAGTGACATATTTTAGAGTCATCACTGGACATGCAGTGGCGTAATGTATACACCCCCACATTGTGGGGAGCCCAGGCTTCTAGGGGGTGCAAATTCTAACTGACACCAAGTATTTAACCTTTGTAAGATCCGGCTTGGCACAAAACCTGGGGGCTAATCATCACCGTTATGCCACTATGGACATGATTATCTGTAGGCATATCTGTTTAAGACCTGCCTGGCTGTTTCTCTGCTCTGCCCTCTCTGTAATTCCATGCCAATGACTGGGGAGCATCTATTTGATTGTGCCTCTCTACTTCAAGTTCTCTTGCAAGATAACTATGGAGTTCTCCCTCCTTCTAGTGCAACTTCTGCTTTGTACTGGACTGCATGATGCCTTATGTCAAAGAAGATGTTGGCGGTTGTAATTAAAACAAACATTTGTGTTGTTTTATTGATTTATATTCAATTCATTTTTTTCTCCTTATAGGGTCAAGTGTGCGAAATCTTCAAGCATTCCAAGTGTTACAATCAGTATTTATGAAGGTATTCTCAAACATCATTTGTCTTTTCAACATTTTTAACTGTAGCTTAAATACTATGATTTTATTGTAAGTCTTTGATAACTATAATTTGTATTTTGAATTTTATATATTCATTTCCAGTTCATAAATTTTAAAAAATTGAAGTTTTTAAACTTCCTATAAATCTTGTTCTTATATGTTTTTTTTTAGGCACAAACTCCGTATTTGTGTGGCTTATTATTAGATGCTGTCAGCACAGTGTATCATTCTGATAAAGCTAATTACTTTATACTGGAAAGTCAACATACCCTTTCCCAGTTTGCTGAAAAAATTCACACTAAACCCCCAGAAATTCAGGTTAGAAATTGGCATCACCATAAATTATTTCATCAAATGTAATAATACTTCCAAGCTGTGTAAATTCAAACTAGAGTTATTTTTGAATGATGAATTAAGTCATATGTAAACTTTATAGAGTATTCTTTTTCTCTTAGCTCAAATTTATTTTACTAAATTGTGCCAAAAAAAATTAAAGTTAGTTTTTGAATACTATTTATTTATTAAATTTTGAGATTCAGAGAACTGTTTGAATTGTGATAAAAAAAATTGGTACTTGCATGGTAATCCCATTCCATTGGAAAACCTTGGATGAATTTTAATAAATTTTTGTGTTTGCTGTGAAATATTTAGGAATTGTCCTTGTGATGGTAATAAATAAGTTGGCATAATTTGTAAAATTTTTGGTATGCATTTAATTTTTCCAATGAAACATTGTTGGCATGAAAATAATAATGAACGATATTTTGTGTTAACTTCCAAGTAAAACATTTTGAACAAATTTTGATTTAGATTAACTTTTTTGCATTTTTAACATTAAGCACTTTTATTAAAAATCAAAATCGAGCTGAAATGTTTTTATTAACTTTATTTTTAATATCAACATAAATTTCAGGCATTCAAACTTTTTGTATATTTCTTAATTCTTAAAAAGAATTGGAGGAAAGTGTCTGTTTAAAAAAAGAGAGAAAAAAATTTGCCCCATATTGCAAATGTTACCTAATTGAGAAGTAAAATTTGATTTATTATAATTTACTAATTTTCTTTCTTAAATTGATTTAAAAAAATATTTCTGATTTTAAGAAATATAACACATTTTTTTAAATAATATTTAAGAAAGGATTTTGCTTTTTTCAGGAAAAAGTTTTCAAATTATTGGAGTTTATCATTTTTGACTTGAATTTTGTGCCTTGTAAAGAATTGATTAGTTTAAGCATTCTTTTGAAAACTCAAAAGTAAGATTCTGTTATTTTTGTGTATGTAATATGTTAAGGTATAATTATTAAATTTTCAAATATATTTCTTTCTTAGCCTAGAATGATGAAGTTAAAGAGAGTGAAATAATTTTCATATAGAGAAAACTTGCATAGATGTTATTGTAAATATTCTTGTATGTCTCTAACAGCCGTATTCTTAATCGTGAGTTAAGCTGGGGTTATCCCCGAACTGGAGGTAAATGGCAGATTGGCCAAAAATCATTAATCTCAACTGTGGATTTTGCCAAATCCACGGATTATTCATCCAAATGTAACCCCAATTCCTACTCCCCGATTTCAGAGTGTAATTCACGGAACTTGTTAGTAAACAAAGATGGAAAACCGCTTTGATTTTTTTCTGCTTGAGGATTTGGAAGCATTAGAAAGCATAGAAATGTTAGTTTTTTGATTCCTGAACATAGGAATGAGTTAGATGAAATTGACTTCCATCAAAGAGGTATATATTTTACAAGGGTACCATTGAGATGCTTGTAGAATTACTGCTTAGAAGGTTGGATTCTGCTACTGGCCAAAATCATGCTTTTACTGCAGCTGAGAAAGCTTTGGCCGCTGTTCGTTTTTTTGTGTTCAGTAATCATCAAATTAATTTTGGGGATTTACCCAGCATAAGCTAGCCATCTATTAGCAGAGTGAAGTTATCACTTTAAAAAAACTGCAGTCACTATTCCAGTAAATTTTAATTGTATTAGATATACTTGATACCATGTATTGACCTCATTTGTAACACATATTTTTGGTGTTTCTTCAGCTAGACTTTGAAAGGTCATTATAAATAAACTATGAGGCTGTGTGTATATTTTACTAAAAAGGTGACATGCTATTTGCTATATGACGTGATATATGGGTACTTACATCAAGGGGATCATCAGGAGTAAATATATTTCATGCACTTGTACTAATACTTTGACTGATATAGACTCACCACCTGAAAAACATATTTACTATAAACACTACAACTAATAAATACAATGTTATATAGTTTTTCATTCATACCATGATAAAGATTTTCTTATGTAAGCTGGGATTTTATTGAACAAATTAAAGTTATGAGTTGAGTGTATTTTTGCTACAAACAACACGTGAGGAACATATTCACATGATGAAGCATTCATATATAGTGTGGAATTTGAACCCTGGACGTTAGACAACACTACCAGAGATAAGCAGGCCACTACTTTTTTACCAACTTCACTGCTGGTTTGGAGCTGAAACTCTGATAACTATCATTAGTACGGCCCTTTTTAGTGTCATGCTAATGATTTGATAGCACTGTTATTAAATGTAGGTTGAAAGATTGTTTGTAATTAGAAAATGGATAGTATTGCTTATATATACTGACTAGTTTTGATCACAAATATATATGAATAATAAAATTTGACAGCAGTTTGCATTACGTGTTTCAACTTATACGAGTACATAATTCCTAATAAACACTTATTTTAGAAAACTAAAGAGGAAGTATTAATTGCTGCTTGATACATATCTGGACATTACTTCAATTAATTATTATTCATTTCTTCTACCTAGGGAATAGTAAACTTGTTAATTGCTGCAGTGATGCATAAGCTTAAGATGGTAGAAAAGATACTTTTTAAAATAAGAGAAGCCATTGCTGTTCCACCTGACGTTACAGTACATGTTCTCCTCTATGTTTGAATTGGAATCATTTCCTTTCCATAAACAGATTTCCATAATAATTACAAAAATCCACAAATGCCTATTTGATTACTATCCTATATAATTGAAGAAAAAATAAATAAATAATAAACTTACTTATACTGAGAGTAACAATGCACTGGGTGATGTTTCAGACATGGGCAGAAAAAAAACATGCAATAATCATGTATAAAATGAAAAATCCAGATACCTGTTCTCATTGGAAACTAAATTTGAAACATTTAACTAATATGAAAATGAAAAAGTCGAACTCCTTATATGAATTTGTTAGAATACTACAAACTTGATGTTTATATATTCATAAATAAGCAAAACATGTTTTCTAATTATATTACCTCCATTATTTGTTCCATACCCCATTTATTAATAAGATTCTAGGCCGTCAAATTATCGATAGCCACGTTTTCAGGCAGCATCACATCAGAACATTTAAAATAATAAGAGCACAATGTAACAAAAAATTCATAATGTCAAAGCTGAAAAGTAATTTGATTTTTGTTAGAAACATCTATACCTTGTTATTTAATTTTAATTGTTTATTTATTCAATTTGTCAGCTGGGAGAGGTGTTACCACCGTTATGTGGATCAATATTTACTTATATATTTATTCTTTTAATCAACATTTCCTAATGTGATCATTTTGATTCATATTATAGAGTTCTTTTATGTAATAAAACTTACACAAATCACTGTCAGAATAAAACAGAAAATTTAAATTAAAGGCTAATTAAAAACAAACAAAAAAATCCATTTACACTTACTCTGAGTTCTTGATGAAACAGTAGTCTCATAATCGTGGTCGCAATCGTATCTGCACGACAATAGTTCAATGAGGGCAGCCATAGCGGCCAGCCGTTCATCTAATGATCTGGTCAGTAACTTTTTGGTTACTCCCAAGTTTTGAAAATTTCCATTTTATCCAAACTTCTTCGTTTTTGTGATTACTTCTTCATATTTTTATATTTATTTTGCAGCTGTTGTCAACTTCATTTAGAAAGGCTGGCTGCTTGAAGTCAGTGGTCAAGCTATCCCATGCTTCTTTTTTCGTGTTGTAAATGGCGTTAGTTATTTTGCAATGAATAACATCCTTGTATTTTTCAGCGTGATTTGTTAAAAGTCCTATCTCCACAAGAGAATATTGCTTTTATTTGATGTAGTAGCCATGAGAAGAAAAAAGAATGCTGGGAATTGAATGTTTCACTTCAAGATACATGCTAAATGTAAATAACATATCATGTGATTATAAATGTCCAATCACAACCACTTTAACATCTCGCCCATGCATAACTCGCAGATCCGGTAATCATCAGTTTGAGAATAAGAAACTAGAATTACCCGAGAGTTACGATGAACAAGGGGTTACCCAATCCATGGATTATCTTTTCAAATACTCGCGATTGAGAATACCACCATAAGAGATTTGATTTCTAAAAGATATTTGTAACTACTTAAATAAGGATTCTTAAAATGCATTATAGTAGAAGGACTAAAAGATTTTTTCATTTTATTTTGATATGTAATAATTGTATCTAAAAGAGTGATTATTGTTTGGTTTTCTGGTAAAAATGAATATTTATAATTGTGAAGGATACTTGTACATATTTTTAAATTTTTTTTTTTTAAATTACTTTTAATCAGTAAAAAAGAAGAAATTATTAAATTAAAAAATTTATAGCGCTTTTTAGGATATTTTTTATACATCTGATATTGTTCTAGGATTTAAGAAGAATTGAAATTGTTAAAGTAAGTGAAGTGTTGTTAAATTAGATTTTTTAAGGGCATTTTTAATATATTTTGCCAAAATTATGAATATTTTATTTTCAAACTTTTATTAAGGGGGTATATATGGTCATTAAAAGAAATATTTTTTTTTATATTGTGTCAAGATATTCCATGTATTCAATATTCCTAATATTAAGACTGTTTTTTCCATATGCACAAGAGCGTGAACTTACGGCGGAGCACATTTTCAAACAGAAAAAATGCCTCGATTTTTATGAAAATTTTGTGACATTGTAACTCATGCATTTGTTTATAATATGGTGTTTTTAAAATTTCAAAATATTTAATAAATAGTTTGTTTTTCTTTTTAACATGTAAACGGATAGCTCACTTCGCATTTTGGTATAGGAGAAAAATTGCAAAACACATTTTATAAAAGATAAAATGTGTCAACTTGGATAAAAATAAGAAGTGCGATAAAATAAGTGATTCTCTACAGGATAACGAAGCCAAAATATAATATTAATGTTTGAGTACTTTTATATCTGAAAAATATTCTGAATTGGGGTCCTACTTTTTAATATTAGCCGAAAACAGCTGCGTGTATTCAAAAATAGAAAAAATGTATCAATATAAAAGTATAGCTAAGAAGCTTAAATTTTTTTTGGGGGGGGGGGAATATTTTTTCAATTTATTTGAAATTTTAAGATATGTTTCAGCTTAATTAGATAAAACTAGTCAGAATGATTTTTATTTTTCATTATCAGTGTTGAATTTTGCACAGAGAAATTAATATATTCTTTTTAATTTTTCAGTTCTACAACTTGTAGTATACTTTGCCTGAAGAGTTTGTTGAATATTTTGCATTCCAATTCTGTTTTTAAAGATGTTTATAGAGAAGTGGGTCTTTTAGAAGTTTTAGTAACTTGTCTGCATAGATATGCTGCAATTCTGAAAGAAGCATTCCCTGATGCCTCAGACGAACAACCAGGTAGGTATTCTGAAGTCCTTTTTGAAATTCTGTGATAAAAAGTATTTGCTATTCTTGATTTAGTTCTAAGCAGATGAAAACGTCATTGAGTTTTACTAAAACAATATTTACTGATAAGAGTATCCAAAAATTCTAAATATTGTAATTATTTAAAAAAAAATATTTTTTTGAAAATTTTATAAGTTTTTTAAAAAAAATTATAAATAGGTAATGCAAGAACATTAATCTTTTTCTAATTTTCATTTCAATATAGTTTATTCAAAAATTATTGTAATGGGTATTAATTAAAATTTTTGATATAAAATGATGGATCTGATGTATATAATAAAGGGATATGTACAATTAAATCTTGTCAACTTGCAGTTCAGAAACATGGAAATCTGTACAATGTGTTGCTTTTCTATGGCTGTCTTGAAGCAATTGCTTGCAATATCACTCCCATAGGCATTTTGATGTGATAATTCTAATTTTTCATTTTATGAAGTTCAAATTACTTTTATTTTTGCATAGCATGAATTTCTCTTACAAGCAGACAATAATATTTCTTCTTTTCATGAATAACTATTTCTCTCGATAAATAAAATGATGTATTGTAGGTTTCTTTTTTCTCATTTAGAGAAATTGTTTTTTATATTTTTTTATCCTACGCCCGTCTTCGGCATCTCTGCCATTAGTCGACGAGCAGCCCAATAAAATGATGACGAAGCATAAAAAGAATTAAAATTTGTCTCCGTAGAGTTGTCTACAAAGCACTTTAAAACGATACGACAGTGTCTGAGGTGGTCGCCATCCATTTCACCCTGGTTGCACAGAGGGCACCAAGTAGAATCCTTTAGTCCAATGCGATGTAAATGCTTTTGCAAGTAGTCATATCCGGTAAGTACAAGAAAGCACGCAACTCCAACAGATAGAGGCAGGGAACTCTACCACTTTTGTTAAGCAAGATATTCCACTTTTTACCTGAAGCTGCTTCACCATACAGGGAGACTATTAATTTTCATTTTACTGTAAATGATTCTTTTGATGTTACGCAGAGGCAAAGGAGAGTCAGGTTGGGACATGAGAGATCCCTCTTTAGCAAGCCTAACTGCTTTCTCATTTCCAGAAATGTTACAGTGGCTGGAAATCCACTGGAGGGCAATGCTTTCTCTAGACTTCCCAAGTTCAGCTAATTTCCTTCTACAGGAATTCGTTAGAGTGTTTTCATTATATCTTGATTTTATTAGAGAAAAAATTGCAGCTTGAGAATCGATAAAGAATACAATATTAGGTTCAGATATTATGCTTTTTAATTTATCAATCGCAAATGAAATTGCTGCTATCTCACCATCAAAATTGTCGCAATACTTTCCAACAGGATAACTAATACTGAAAGCACTTGAAAAGGCTCCAGCACCAGCATTTTTAATAACATCTTCTGCTGAACCATCTGTATACATGGAACCATTTGCCAAGAGGATATCTGTAATGTATAGTAGCAAGGGCAGCACTTTTTAAGTCACTTTGTATAGAAAATTGTTTACCAACACTCCAAACAAGATCCAGGTGGCTCTCCAAAGACATTTGGCACATAATAGGGTTAAGTACCTGTGGGAAAACTTGGCGGTTGGGTGTAGGAATATCGAAAGTATCATAAAGATCATGAACAGTTGAAAGGAAAGACTTATGAGTTTTTAATCTTTCATTTGTGGGTCTATAATAATATAGGAAATTGTTTCTCCTTCTCAAGATCTTTTCAACCAGGTTCAGTGCACTTCTTTGACTCCTTTCACTCAAAGGTTCCAAATCTGTCTGGAGTTCCATTGCAGCTATAGGGGTTGATTTAGCCCCCACCAGTGATTAAATGCAACGTGCTGTTTTGGAAAAGATTAAGCCTGTTTTTAACAGAATCAGTGGCAGTTATTAAAACCTCATTTCCATACTCAACAACAGGTCGCACATAACACTTATAGGCTGTACACAAAACATCTTGAGTCGAGCCCCAAGTTACACCAGCTAAACACTTCAGCAGCTTAGATCTTGAGTAACCTCTATCAACAGTTGAATTTATATGCTTCTTCCATGTTAATTTAGGGTCGAAATGAATGCCCAAATAAACAGTGTCAAATGTTCGAGATAGAACTTTTTATCGTACTGAAGTTGGATGTCATGGTGTTTAGTGCTGAGAGAAAACAACTGAAAGGTGGTCTTATCAGTATTAACGGTCATATTGTTCTCAAAAGACCAAATGTAAAGAACGTGTAAGGCCTGCTGAAGCACACTCTTCAAGCCAGAAATATCAGATCCTGTAGCACTCATCACCATGTCATCAGCAAACAATAAAATATTCATACCTGGAACAGATTTAGGAATAAGATCTATCAAATCGTTAATCATTAGATTAAAAAGAATTGGGCTCAGTACTGCTCCCTGAGGCAAACCCTGTTTGGTCTGCCTAAACCCAGACAAAGTATGGCCATATCTAATGCTAATAAATCTTTGGTCAAGAAAACTCTTAATCCATTTATATAGATTGCCAGAAATTCCACATGAAATCAGCTTCTTAAGCAATCCAGCTCTCCAAACTCTATCAAATGCATTCTTAAAATCCACAAACACAGAAAGGGTACTTTGTTTTCTCTTTAAGCCATCTTTTATCTCTTGAGATAAGCGGACAATTTGTTCAGAATTGCACCTATGCCTCTGAAAACCAGCTTACCTTTCAAAAATTATTCCAAATTTGTCTAGAACATATAGTAATCTGTTAGCAATCATTCTTTCAGTTAACTTACACATTATATTTGTAAGAGAGATTGGACGGTAGCTGTCTATATTTTCGGCGGGTTTGTTAGGTTTGAGAATTGGTACTATTATAGCTTTTCTCCAAGCACTTGACAAACCATTCTTCCAGGTCTGATTAATAAATGCCAACAAAATCATTTTAGCAGAGTCTCCCAGGTTTATAAGAAACTCGGGGGAAGATTCCATCAGGGCCTGCACTCTTGCCCTTCACCAAGGTACTAATACCATTTCTCAACTCTTCTAAATTAAAGTCATCATTAAAAAGTTGTTGAAAATCTGCTGAATTGTTGTTTTGTTGAGGTTTCAGATCACTTTTTAAAATTAGGTTTGTAGTTGCTTACCCTTGCATAGTGCCCGCAAAAGGCACTAGAGATGTCCTTATCAGAAGTAAGTTCTTTAGAACCTTTCTTTATAGATTCATTTCTTAAATTTTTTTTATTTAACTGTGAAAGAAATTTATGAGCCTTCACTCCATCTGTTCTGAAGTCCAATTTTTCTAGGAAATTTTTATATGTAGAACGTTTAGCTTCAATAATTGATTTCTTGAACATAGCCTGTGCCTTACGCAAAGCTATCCAGTCCTTACTAAGCCTAGTGTTGCGAGCGAGCTCTCTTGCTTCATCTCTGTCTTTCTTAAGTTTTTGTGAGTTTTCATTCCAAAAAGGGGTATACTTCTTTTGCTGTCCTCTTGGGACATTTCAGAACAGCAAGTGTAAAAAGTCTTGAAGAATATTCAAAATTTGGCATAACCAAAGAATTGGTCAAAACTTCGTTAGTAAGGTTCTTAAATTTGGCCCAATTTGCCTTTTTGAGGTTCCAGTAGGTTCGTCTAGGCTCCCTATAAGAAGGTCCATATTTTATAATACTCGAAAGTAGAATTTTATGCCCAGCACCGCCTGGACTATCAATTAGTTTATGTTGGACTTTATCTGACAAAGCTGTGTGTGTCAAGAGCAAATCGGGATGAGAGACACCTCCGCTGTAGGACAAGAATGGTGGAGAATTTTCTTCATTTTCAATAAAATCGATAGAATTTGAGTCAATAAGATTCTCAACTATGCTACCAATACAGCTTGTCGCCATATAACCCCAGTGAGTTGATGGTGCATTAAAATCTCCAAGGATAAGGGATTTGCTATCCCAATTAAGCAGAATACTATCAAAGTCAGGCTTATTATTTGGAGGATTGTACAGGAAGAATACTCTAATTGGTGTATCTTGTCTCCAAATATGCATTTGTACAAATTCTAATTTATCATCAGTAGTCATCTGGTGGGAGGCAATTAATTTTGCCTTTAAGGGAAAGTTTGACAAAAACAATAATGCCAGAAGCAATTTGTCTTGAGCGCTTTAGCACAAATTTCTGGTAACCTGTTAAGTTAAAATATTCTTCATTATCTGCGGCAGCACCACACTCAACAATGCCCATGTCTAAATCATTTAAAACAATAGTCTTCAATTCAATATGAACTTCTCATTTGTTAATCCACCAGCATTCCAGAAAGAAATCTTAAAAACTGTTTCATTTAGATAAATTGTACATTCAACTATTTTTTTATTGATCAAATTTTCATAGTTATAAAAAAAATTCTGTTGTAAATATTCATGTATAGTTTTTATTTTTTCCCCCAGGAATAATTAAAATTAATGTTGAAAAGATGTACACTTACTTAATAGGTTTATAAAATTGAAGAAAAACTTAATGATACTAAATTTAAATAGGAACAAGGCTAGAAAAATTTGCTGAGAATTTAACTTACTTGAGTCTTCAGGAGGATAAACTTTGTCTGTTTGGTAATAACATTGTTAGAGTTGTTGGAACTTATATTAATGCTGTAATTTGTAGTTCACTCAACCAGCAGTTTAGTAATGATGGGCTCCAACTACCTTATGTTAATGTGGTTAGGTTGTGTTTATCAATTGCTTGTTAATTTAATGCAATGCTAGATATAATAGCATTTAATTTTATATTTTCATAAAAAAAATAGTTGACATATCTTTTAAATATAATTAAATGTTATCAAATACAGTATATAAGATACATATATTTTATGTAAAATTTTAATCAATGGGAAATTCACTTAATGACTTCACAGACTCAAAGCAAAATTAGGCAGTAATAGAAATACTCATTTATGCTCAATATTATCTTTTACAATATGTTAAGTTGTTAATGTTATAGTTATGTGAAAATTTATGTTTTATTAGTAATGTTAATTTTTTGTGTCAATGTGTTACTTAGTATTATGCACTTTAATTTTTACTACTTTTTAAAGAGAGCAAATTGATTAGCCGCTTTTTAACAAGTGAAAAATTTATATTGCTTTTAATACTTATTTAAAGGGTTCTTTTTTTGCAGGTTAAAATTGTGTATTTAATGTGTATTAAAGACTAGCGTCCCCCTTTTTTTCTTTTAGCTAACTGGGAAATTCCCGAAGAACAGTTGAATTTAGGTTCACTTGTGATGGATGCCTTAACAGCCTTGTTAAATTCCAATTCTGGCAATGCTGGTATGTTGTATATTATTGCTATTGGGAAATTTGAAAAATCAATTTATTTTATTTTAGTGCATTTAAGGTTTTATTGTGGCAAAAAAAAAAATTCAAAAGCTTTTAAAAATATATTTAAGTGTCAAAGCGTTGAATGAAAGAATCCAATTGATGAATAAATGTGTGCTATAATTAAGTGATAGATTGTGTTTTAACCCATTTTATGCCATTGTTCCTATTGAGAGGACAGTTTAAAAATATCATTTGTAAATCATTATTTGTTTGTTACAAATATTTTGTCAGTTGGAACATATAGGGGCATGTATTAGCTACTGCTGGAATGAGTTACGTGTTTCTCCTCCTTCCTCTGGACATTTTGTTTATTCATTGCATTTGTGGGTGTGGTTTGTATTATCACTTTGTGGTTGCAGAATTTATTTTCAGTTTACTTTGGACACTTAGCTGTGCATTTTTTATGTGATATTACTCTTTCTTTATCATCCTGGTGGTTAATTAGAGCTATATTGTTCTTAGATAAGTTTTAGTGCAATATCTTTTAACTATCTTCAAAATAGGACAGTGGGATGATACACATACAATTGATGGATTCTTTCTCTCATTATAACTAAGAGTAAGAAAAATAATTTCACTTCTAGTGTTTCACCCCTCCTGAGTTCTGTCAGTGCAAAGCTTTCTGAAGTTAAGAGAGGATTATTAAATAGTTTAGATTCAGATTAGAGCAAAGTTAAAATTGCTGTTACCACCAGATGCCAGTGAACTAACTGATGAAGATGGTAAGAATGAAGTAAACACTGGTGAGATGATGACTGGTGAGTAAACGATGTTCTTGGGTTTCTAGAGGCTAGAATTGGAGATAGTTTCCGGCTTGAACCATAGTATTTCAACAACAAAGAGCAGGGGGGGGGGAGCTAAAAGGCATGCCATCTTGGATAAAGAACAAATCATCATAATATACAAAATAGGAAACACAGGCTGAATCAACTGCAAGTGACTTGCTCAAGCAATTTTAAACTGCATTGAAAGATAAAACTCCATCAGAGCTTTTTGAGCAGTTTTATTCCAGTGAAGTTTACGATCTCATTGTAAAAGAAACTGTAATTTGCAACATGTGTAAAAAACACATACTTTCTTGACCATTGCTAACGAAATATGTGTGTTTATAGAAATTTTGTTTCTAATTGGTTATCACTAAAATACCTATGAATGGGACTACTGGTCAGATGCTGAAGACCTTGGCATTATCCTGGTGAAAAATATTATGTCATGAAACTGCTTCCAAAAGTTTTAAGTTTTATTTACACATTGTGGATAATGGAACTGCAAGTTAGCATGACCAGGACCGATCCTTCAAAGTGAAATCTTTGTTTGCCATACTCATTAATAATTTAATGAAATTTTGACACTTCTCTGCAAATTTAATCATTGATGAAATGATCATTATATATTATAGTAAGAATAGTCTGAAACAGTTTATCCGAGGCTAGCCAATACATTTAGGATATAAACTTTGGGTTCTGGGGAAGTGAGGGTATTGCTACAATTTTTCTCTCTATTGTGGTAAAGAATCTAGTGCAAGAAATGATACTCTTCTTGGTACTCGGGTTGTGGTGAAATTAATGGAGAATATTGTGAATTCTTCAAGCTACACTTTATATCTTGATAACTTGTTACTAGCATTGATCTTTTTGAAAAATCTTGGTTAACAGGGTTTTCGAGCTAGAAGAACCATATGAAAAAATTGGATAAATCATGAGTGTTTTTTAGAAGAATCTATGGGCAAGAAAGAAATAGACATGTCCGGTTTTGCATTTGATGATAACTCGGAAATTCTCCTGGTGCGATGGAATGACAATACTATCACTGTTGCTACAAATTTCAGCACTTTAGAATCATTCTTTGATGTGATAAGGTGAGTAAGAGGACACAAAGATAAAGTTAACAGGAAGCCAAATTTCATAAATCCTTGCAACAAACATATGGGCAGCATAGATTACCATGACTGGTTGGCTAGACTTTATTCCATTAAAATTTGTGGAAAAAAGGTGTACTGACCTTTTTTCATACTTTCACTGAGTAAATGCCTGGATAATTCACAAAAACCTCAACAAAAATGAAGCCCTAATCTTGAAGGAGTTCTGAAGAGCTGTGACAACAGTCTATCTGAAATTAAACTCATAAAAAAGAGAGGTAGACCTAGGATCTCAACTGTACTTTCTGGTGCAAAAGAAGGCATCTGCAAAGATAGTTGTTGGTATTTTTTTTTTTACTAAAGCAAAAAAACAGCATTATTGTCTGCAAAGGAATACTGTGGCAAATGTGATAAAACGCTTTGTCAGGCTTAGTTTGGACCTTTCCACCAAGATTGTAGTGAAATTCAACTGAAAAGTGAACTATCTTGTAAGTAAGAAAGTATTATCTAATAAAGTAAAATTTTGTACTCAGAAATAGCTTTTCATAATTGTGACGTGCAAGTGTGAATTTTATCCCCTTTATCTCTGTGTCTTATGTAAAGGGCAGGTCAGATTTCTTACATAAAATATACAAAATTTCCAAATTTTGTTATACTTAGTTTATTTAGGTTTAATTTTTAAAAATGTGTTGTATAATTTGTAGAAAATGTGATTCTTCTCAAATTTGAATAAAATAAATTGGGATAAAATGGGTTAAGTAAGAGTATTACTATTTGATTCTACACAAAAATCCATTTTATGAAGTGACGGAGACTGCTGTATGATTTACACTCATGTTGTATGTAGTGTAAAATTTGAGTAGTTTATGCTTCCTCTGATGTTCATGTATGCTACTAAAAGCCATAGTCTAGTTATTCAGAAATTTTCTTTTATTTTAGTGTTCCTTTTATTCCATGTTTTGTAAAAAACTTATTGCATTTTTTTTACCCTTGTACCTTTTTGAAGCATTCAATTAAATAATTATTAAATACATTTTATTTGTGCTCTTAATTCTCATAAAATAATGTTTTTGTTTTAGGTGTATTTAGAGAAAGTGGAGGTGCACGTTGTGCGCATAACATGGTTCCTTATCACATTTGTCGTCAAGCTGCTCTAGGAATTGTTCAGCAGCTTGTGTTGAGTAATGGTGGCGATGATGACATGGGAACTCTGTTAGGATTGATGCATACTGCACCTGTACTTGCCTTGGATTTAAAGACACACATTTTGAAGGTATGGAAATTCAGGTGTGAATATTCTTCATGTGTTTCAAATTTTGTTTGTATTTCGAGATGCATATGAAGCACAATATATGCTAAAGGTTAATTTATTGTTCTTTTTGCTGGACATTTTTTCTGATTATTTAAAAGAACCACGATTATAGAAATAATTTTTCTGTGTATATGGAAGAATAAATGAAAAATTTATAATGTTTCTCTTTGTGTATGTGTGCGTGCATGCTCGTCAGTTTATTTTTCTTATGAATCCTATGTAATTTTGCATTTAAAATATGTTCTATCAATTGATTCAGTATAAAGTTTTATGAAATGAGTGTGTACATATGTTTATGAGTTAATAATATGCTTGTGTTTTATTTTCTTCAGTCCCTGCTGTATGTACTAAGGGAAAGTCATCGGACCAGAACTGTTTTTCGAAAAGTAGGGGGATTTGTTTATGTGATGTCTGTTTTAGTGTCCATGGAAGGTTGTCTGGCAGAGCCTCCAAAACCACCATGGAATACGGGTAATTTTTTTTATTTAATTTTTTTTAAAATTTAATTATTTTTTTAAAGAATAACTTTTTGGATTTTGCAAAAAAGAATATTGGGTTTATATATTTTTACTTTAACAAATGAATTTACATTGTAATAATTCACAAAGATATTTTTTACTTTATTTTTGTAGATTAAAAATGTCTATGCTCTGCTAACTAGGTAAAACCAGCTACTTTTATTTCTTACTTGGATATATTTCAATGATTTTTTTTAAAAGTTCATTAAAAATATATGTTGGAGGTACAAATCACTAATTTTTGCTAAGTAATTATTTTTTATTACAATTTAGTCAAAAGTAACTTGAAAACAGATTTCGTTTTGTAACACCAAAAGCTCTTTGTTATTAAAACATTAAAGTTGTTTGATTTATGAAATGCTCATTATTTATCCATATAATACTTAAAATTCCAGTTTAAAATGTTTGACTTTTTTTTAAAAATTTGCATTTATGCTTTTCTTTCAGTTGAAAAGAAAGAAATTCTCATTCTCCTTCGTACTTTGTTTCACACTTTGGCCATGGCAATGAGATATGAACCTGCCAATGCAAGATTTTTTGCATCTGAAGTATGAGCCTCAAAATTTTTTTATTTATGAATTTATTTGTGTTTTCCATTTAAATTAGTTATTGTTTGATCAATGGGCAATTTAAATTGATTGTTAGGAACAGCTTTAGTATCGCCCACCCATCCAATTTGGCGCAAATGTATTGAGGCGCCAAGGGCGCCAAACCACGCCAAAGACCGTGTTTTGAAAACAGGGTTAACATCCAGATTGCCGAGGATCCAAAAATCTGGTTTTCCCCGGAAGCAGAATTGATGCTCTTTTCCAAAAGCTAAAAAATTGGAAGTTGTGAAACCATTAGCCTGTGCAATTATATTTAATGCACAGTTTTCAGAGTGAGGGACGACCCCAGAAATTTTGCTTGATGTCAATTCTACATGATCTAAAACTTGTTCATGTATGAATTGACGCCAGTCTGCTAAAGTTGCTGAAGAAAAGCCAAAATCCCGCTCGATATCGCAAGTTTGTGTCTGAAATTAAGTGCTATGTTAAAAGTAAAATTTCCTGCAAATTTAATTTGCTGAAGGAGAACCAAGAACCTATCCTTAACGATTTTTCTGCTCGGTACTTCTTACACCTCCAAATGCTTCCATTTGATGATTTTTTTCGCTTAATTAAGCTGCATGGTTCCATGCATTTTGCACAGTTCAATTTATCTTTTAACAAGCCTCTCTTCATTAAAAAATTTCGAAAAATGTCTTGTTCCCTAAACAATGCGAAAAAAAGTACTGGTTAGCAATACCTGGCTTACCCATACTTTTTTTTTTTATTTGAAAAACCCCACGTTAATTTATGATTTAAAAAAAGTTGAAATTTAACTACAACATTGCTCATTGCCGATGCCATGCTTAACAAAAACCCAAAATTCGTGATGGCAAAAACTATTTCAGAGAAAACACGTACTATACCACTTACCTACTAACCACACGAGGTCTGACCGAGAAATGGTCCCGATGATGCGCGCTCTCGGTATTGTAAACTTAAGAAAATGCGCCAAGATAGCCAAATAAAGCGAGTTTGTTTTAAATGGGGGCCGTCGTTTATTACAACTTAGTATTTTTGCTTACGTCACAAGCCATGACGTATTTGAGTGTTGGAAATTAGTGTTACCACAATTCCTCCGCTATGTTAAATAGTCCGAAAAACAATTTTTTTCTTTTTAAAGATTGCATCAAAAATATTAATTTTTAATATTAGTTTCGGCAAAATTTTGCATTAGAAATTTTGAAATAGTCTTTGAAGACTATTTTTAAAGTAGTAAGAGGAATTCAAATATTAGAATTTGTATGCATATAAGTATACACGCTAAAAAACAACTCTAGTAGACATTACTCTTTTCTTTTTAAAAGAAAATTTCCAGTTTTATATTTTAAAGAAGTTGATATTTTTATAATTTAGGAAACCCTGTTATTCAAACATAGAATAGAAAATCATAGAAATTTTTGAGAACAGTATTGAATAAATAAGCTTATTTTTTTAAGTAGTTATATGTTATTCATTATTACACATACTGTATTATGTTTTTATCTTATTTTATAATTTTAGTGGAAAACTATTTTCCATTATAACTATAAAAAGTTTTTTGACTGTTTACTTTAATTATATTTTAATTTTTGCTTGTTAAAATTAGTATTCCATATATGCAGATTTGCAAATAAAATTAGAAAAAATAAAAAACTTATTTCAACAAAAAAAAATTATTTTACTAGAAAAAAAATTATGCATTTTTCTTGATCCTGTTTTGTTTTTGGAACTTTTGTGATGAAAACATTTTTTTTTTACCTTAGATTTTATTGCTTCAATAATTTCGCATGATTCAAATTAAGTATGCATTCTCAATTTTTATAAACAACTTTAAGTTTTTGGAAGAATTTTTTTTATTTAAGAAGATAGCACATAAGATTTTACATACATTTGCTTTGAATTTGTCCTAAATAATTTTTTTAACTTTAAAATATTTCAAATTTCACAAGGATGCATTTAATCATATAATTTATTATTGCAATCGTTGACAGTTACTATTAACATCAATCAATTAATAAATTGTTAGATAATTTCATTGACATTTTGTACACTTGTTTCAAGTTTATAATATTTTAATCAATATTTAAGGATTAGAAATGTTATATTGTTTGCGATACCGAAGATGTGCGTGTGTGTGGTAACTCTTCTCTGTACTTCCACACCACAACACACCTAGAATAGGGATTTAACAGTCAAATTCAATTGGCTTAAGTGTTATAAACCCTTGCATACTATTTTTAAAAATTTATTAAAAAGTGAATACCAATGCAGTAAATTCGATAATTTTTCCAATTGAATTTTATTATTAAAATCAATGTCATTATCCTTTTTTAATTATTCAAATTGTTCATTCCAGTTTTTTGGTTAGTGAATTTAATTTCTGACGATAAACGAAATGTATTACTTGTGTATTCTGAAAGCTGCTGAAAAATTAAAAATTGCAATAATTTTATACTATTAGATTAATATTGTCGAACTTTTTATGCCAGAAGAATTGTGTTTGGCAATGTTTAAAAGTCTGTATCGGAGCTTGCTAAAAGCATCAACACTTGATATCACTTTAGAGCACTAATTATCACCAGGAAAATTAAAAACAGATGTTATTAGATTCCATTGCTTCAGTGCTCCTCAATAAAGATATAAAAATACATATTTTAATTAATTAAAATAGTCTATGCTCTTCAAATAATCCAGGCTAACCTTTCCCTATTATTTTTCCTTGCCAAATCCTAGAACACGAGGAAAACAGCTTCAATTCAGAAAAAAAAAAGTGTTTCAGGATTTTAAAAAAAAACAAGATTTCAATCATTGGCATGGCCAAGTAATTTTAGCGCGTTTTTCACATGTTGTATTTTACAATAATGCAACTATTGAACTTTTTACTAACATAAAGTATTGTGTGTTGTACTATATTTAAAAAATTATTAAATTTAAATATGATTCGGCTGATCTAGGCACAAATGCGACCCAATGCCGAAAACCATAGGTCAATTGGTTGCTTATTGGCTGAGAAAAAGGTAGGACAAAATATAGGACGAAGACGAAATTTGCGTCCTAATAGCGCTTTTTTTACACTATGTGAAAAACGCGCTAAAAACATTTGAGAGGAACAAATATTCCATTTATAGGCGCCGATTTTACGATGCATTCAGGAATTTCCCTTGAATTGTCCAGTCCGGCAAGTTATACAATGACCTTACAGATGACCCCTCTCTATGGAAAGACCAGGCCCTCATTCCAAGCGTTTCCTGTGTCACTTCCAACTGATAGTTATTTTGGGAAGCTGTTAAGCTTCTCAAGCGGGGTCACTTCTGAAAAGTCCACTTCCTCCTTCGCTTACACAAAGGAAGTAATAAATCGCTTGTAAATATCCCCTTGCGTTGAGTCCCAGGCTTTGCGAGTGCTTTATGGTTTTATTTTCGCATGACTTAGGTAAAAAATACTGAGAATACCCTTATAGACGCGCCATGGAATTGGAAATTATGATTAAAAATGCTGTCATTCCCAGTTTTCTAAATTTTTCTTTAGCAATACTTTTTAAAAAGTATTGTTTCGACATGACCTGTTTTAGGTGAAAGAAATTTTAGTAAATTAAAAATTATTAACCATTACTTGAGAAATAATGATACAAGAAAGGCTTTCAGATTTGTCCATCATCTCTATTGAATTAGAAATCTCTGGAAAAAAAATATTTCACCTGAATTATTGACAACCAGGTGGTATTCATGAGCTGATATACATTAAATCCTTTAAGACTCAAAATATTCAAGTTGCCAGGTTGTAATACTTGGGTTAGTTTAATTTGACCTCAGATTTGAGTTTTCATTACTTCTGTCAGTCGCCAATAGCATCGTGTCACGTGTACGCACGATGTTAATAAGTAATCAATCAAGGGGAATTCGACAATTCAAATTGTACTTATTTTATTCCGATTGAAAATAATTTAAGGTATTGTACTTTATTGATTATTAATGTCGCACTCCACAGCAATAAGAGGGCTAGAAGTCATTTTTTTTAGTGAAGACATATAAAATAATACCCGCGTAAAACAAAAGTATCACCCTGGGCTTACAGAAGTAAATAAAACAAACAAAATAAGATAAATAAAATAAAAAGTAAATAACAAAACAAAATAATGAAATAACAAAAACATAATTTAGAAAAACAGACAAATGGCTTAAACTGAAATAAGCTGAAAAAATTTGAAGGTCAGTTAATTTTAAGAGCATGCTGTTTAAATTTCAGGTATTTTCTTCCTTTCTTAAATTTTGAACAAAAAAGGATATGATATTCAACACTGCTCGCTCACCAATTATTATGAGCAGTAAGGAATGTGATTTTATGCAATTTGTAAAAAAAAAAGTTATCACAAGACAGTCTTTACGAAATGGTTGGAAAAAATTATTTCGTCAGAAAGGGTGATTGATCTGAGAGCGTACATAGTGTTCCAAATAGGGACAATATTTTCTTTAGTCTGTTTCTTGTAAAACGATTTTTTTTTTTGAATATTAACTGAGATTTCAATCCCCCGCTTGGCTGTCGACTTTACCAAGAAATCAGCCCTTTCTTGTCCAAAAATTCCTGTATGGCCACGAAAAAAAGTAAGAAAACACTAGAATTTTAAGATTCTTCTACATTTTCACAAGAATACTATTGCAAGATCAAATATTTTACAGAGTTTTCAAGGCTGGTGGTAATAACTCTCGCAATTTTTAACTGCAGTCAAATGACGAGAATGCCAGTTGATTTCGCACCCTACTCTTCAAAGTTCCACACGTGAGTACTTTCAGCTTCCACAGATTTAGTGTGTATCAGCTATTCTATACGATAGTTCTTCAGTGGCACTAGGAATCTGATTGATATCCGACAGAAACAACAGTGGCCACAAATTCCTGATCACTATTACTTGGAATTGCTTTGCTCGCATTTTATAGAAACTTATGTTTGTTCAGATGTTTTTATTCTAATCTTTTTTCCGGACATTTATTCTCCTCACTCACTACCGAAACGTACTTAGATAAGGTTATTTCCTCAATGTTATTTGTATTCATTTTCTCAAACATTATTTCCTTCTCTTATTTGAGGATAGAGGTATGTTTGTGCATGTTACATTATTTATTTTTTTTTCAATAAAATTATGCTAAATAGGTGACACAGAATTTTTCTAAAATACTTTTCAGTAAAGAAGATAATTTAGACGTAATAACACTGTACATTTCTTTATTATAATTACTTTTTCTTATCGTTAAATTGTTAAAAAAGAATTTCGATGCAATTGCATACTGATCCATATCACAGCAAATTGTTCTGATCAGGATACCACAATTATTGAAATTTATATATATGTAAGGATAATTAGATCTAAAATAAAATCTCCTATTTACCACTTAACTTTTATTTTCCGCAACATCTTCGAGTCTTAAATTAAGCACCCAATTGTTTCTCAAAAAAGATATTCCATACATAACAGTTTTAATCTCAGCTAATTAAATTTAACAGTATTGCATATGCACGCTACCACCTTTCACTTTCAAATCAAAAACATAAACTAAAAAGAGTTATTTAACTGTTATGAACATAAGTATTCAGCCCAATTAAAAATCTTTACTTGGTGTCCATTTTCTCTCTACGAAAGATGTGTCGATTGCTCGCTGAATAAAACTGTTTCTTTTACAAAAGCTCGATGTTGACTTGAAACATTACAAAACTAAAGGAGGAAAGTGATTCACTCATCACGATATCTCCTGAATTCTTAGACCTAAAGACTTGAAATTTTCCAGGCATGTTTATTCTGTTGTGTAGATGTTGATTTTGTCCACTAAAAATGGGTTTTGTGGAAATCTTCTTTAGAGCAGAGCCAGCCTTCTCTATAAAGGGGCCCGGATGCTAGAAACCACTTAGGGCCCTAATTTTTTCTAAGTAAAATCTTACACTATTAAAATTTGAAGGTAAACAAACGTATCTATCTATGTATGTATGTATGTATGTGCGTCTATCTTCTCACGAACCGCACCACGCAGAAAGTCGCGGAAGGTACCAAAAGATCTTGAATTTTCCGGGGAAGCCGTATTGCCTATTTATATTCCGATATTGTAATTAGTTAAAAAGATATTAATTAAAAACCTTAAAACGCCTAATTGTTTTGTTCCTGCCGGTTGTTTACTTGGCGGAACTTCCCTTCCGTTTCGGCCGAGCGGTAATCTTACGTTTTCCACCATATTAAAATTGTCATCTAATTTTCGGTGTCGAAATTAGACAAAAAATAATTACAGAATCGGAAAGATCATTTATTTCGCCACGACACGGTATAATTGTTTTTGTAAAATAACAATATTTTCTATTTTTTTCGAATTTTTTAAAATAGTGTTAAAACAGATGCGTTTTTATGAAAATTATTTCTAAATCGTTGGGTATGAATTACTTTTCGTGTTATTAAATCGATATTCTACACTAATTAACTTCAAGCCTTTCTCTTTTAGATCCATTAATTTAAAAAATAAAATTCCCAAAACTTTTTTTTTAAAGAATTTTTAAAAAGTAGTTCCAATTTTTACTTCACATTGAATTTGTCATTTATGAAGGTAATCTCACAAAACCTCTTTTCCGTGTGTACAGTAATATTATCCGTAACATATACGAAGATTGAAAAAATTGCTTCAAAATTACGGATTTAAAAAAAAAAATTGTGATTTTCGTAAACTTTGTTTTTCTGAGAAATAAATTAAAAAATAGTAATTTGTACATTTTTTATTTCAAAGTGCGTTATTTTTGCAAATAGTTGGTGATGTTTGAGAGCATTAACGTAAAAATTATGCCCTTAAAATGAAGGTAATGATTTTTAAAATAATTTAAAATACGCGATTTTACATTTAGCCAAACATTGGCGTCGAAAATTAGCTTTGCGCCAAAGACTTCTGACATGTTTCGCCTTCGACCGCATCTAACTCAAGGGTTACACTAAAAAAATTCTGCCTTAAACAGGGGAAAATCAGAAACTTTGGCAAGTAAAAAAAAAAATGCGAGTGAAAGATTTATTTTATCAACTATATATGTCAGATTAAGATGATAAAATGCATTCAATGCATTTCTGAGATTCATTTAAAATATTTATCAGTATCGAAATTTTTGTTCTCTTTCATAAAACTTATAGTTTACTTTAAAATAATGCGTAATTGCATGAAACTTTTTCCCCCGTGTCGAATATTTCAAAAAGTTCTCACAATTTTACTTCAAGAATTAAAATAGTAGTGAAATTTTGTTATTTGAAAAATTTATACTTTCTGTTCTTTTTTCAGCATACAACTATTTTTAAAAATGCTACAGTTTCATTTCTGGGAAAAAACTATCTTTCTTTAAAGAATTTTATAGAAAAAAAACAATTTTTTTTTTTTTTTACAAAACAATGCTGTTTTGCATATTTTGATTTTTTTCATATGAATCAATATCGTTGCGTTTATATAAAAATGATTTTTAAAACTTTCTGAATCAGTGATTTAAAAAATTAAAAGCCGGAAACTTATTTGAACGAATTTTAATAAAACACTCAAAATACTTAAATCAATCATTTAATAAATTCTTCATTCGTAAAGATAATTGCATGAAACTATTTTTCCGTGTGTCGAACATTTCAAAAAATCCTCAAAATTTTACTTCAAAATTTAAAATAGTAGTGAAATTTTGTAATTTTAAAAATTTCTACTTCTCTGTCTTTTTTCAACATACAACTATTTTTAAAAAAGCTACATTTCGTTTCCGGGGCCTAAAAAATTGCAACGAAAGAATTGAAATGTGAGGGATTTTTAAAAAGTCGCACTGTTCACCTACTCCAGAATTTTTTGGCGACGGACTTTGAAATTTTCAATTTAAAACTTTTAGAATCAGTGATTTTAAAAAAAAGCCAAAAACTTTTTTGAACAAATTTTAATAAAACACTCAAAATACTTAAATCAATCATTTAATAATTTCTTCTTTTATAAAGGTAATTGCATGAAACTTTTCACCCCAAGTCTAATATTTCAAAAAAATCCTCACAATTTTACTCCAAGAATTAAAATAGTAGTGAAATTTTGTAATTTGAAAAATTTATACTTTCTGTCTTTTTTTCAGCATACAACTATTTTTAAAAAAACTACATTTTCGTTTCCGGGAAATAAAAAATTGCAACGAAATAATTGGAAAGTGAGTGGGTGATTTTAAAATTCACCCTGTTTGCCTATTCAAGGGTTTTTGGTGACGGACCTCGAAATTTTCAACCATGCTCAAGTGACGAGGACGACACCTGAGCATTCACCCATCTTTAAGAATTACCACACCACACCAACGCAAGAACAAATTTCGAAAAAGGGAGTTTTTATGACATTGTTAAAGAAATCACTCACATCGCACGCACACATACACAGAAGTGCTATCGGCCTGAGGGAAACACGAAATTTCCATGAGGGTGAAGTTATTCACTCGGTAAAAGCCCGTGCAACGCCGGGCTAAGCGGAGAGGAAAGAAACAAAGAAGTCAAAGTAATTTCGGAAAATAATATTGGAAGTGCTGAATTTGTGAAGTTGAGTGAATATTAACATCCCACTGTTCAGCAACACGAGGCCTTTTGGGGACGGTCCGCGTAATTTTGAACCATGGTCAAGTGACGCGGACGACACCTGAGCTGGCACCCCCTCTCATAACTACCACACCACACCAACGGGAGGACGTTTGAGCTCTCGACATAATTTATGTGCATTTTCCCCTACACGGCGGGTCTTCAGTGGTACTAGGATCGAGAATTTGCGAAGAGAAGGGAAAATGTTAAGCAACAAAGCCATGACACGCACTCACGGGACATGCATTCACATCGTACGCGTGAAACCCCACAAAAGTGTTGGCGTTAGAATAAAAGGAGGAAATTAACATGGGGATTAAGTTATACCCTCTGTATAAGCCCGTGCAACGCCGGGCCATGAAAGCTAGTTAGTACCATAAAATCCGGCGTATAACTCGCACTTTTAACACACAAAATAAAATCGAGATTTAGGGGTGCTCATTATCAGGGGCCAGACAGGCTCTAGGGCCAGACATAACGGACCCCTGTCTGGGGCGGCAAATTTTAGAGGCGGCATTTGGACCGAATTTGAAAATACTTTTTGATATATTTTAAGGAAAATTGGGAATTGGGCATTTCATTTAATGTATCATATTTCCTTATTTTATAATCTATATGTTTATTGTCAGGTTTTTTTAATGTTGTAGTCTGAAGAGTTCGAGGCGGAAATGTACATTAAATTGTGAAATTGGATGTTTTCACAACCTTCTCTAGTCAAAAAAGAGAGCCCAATTGATATTCCTAAACTTATTTCAACTTTATAATTTGCACCAAATCTTGTTATTGCATTAAGAGCTTCGCTTTTTTTGCCAATAAGTGCAACAAGAAGTGTTTTTCAAAATTAAAACTAATAAAAAATTTCTTAGAATCCACAATTTTCTTCTTTAAAATAGATTAAATGGTTTTGCTTTATTGTCTACCGAATATGAATTAACTAAACAAACTGATTTTAAAAAATTGATTAAAAAGTTTTCAGAATTAAAATTTAGAAAAAAAATGTAATTTTTGTTTGTTTGTTTGTTTTGCTTTATTTTTGAGTTTTAGTTATTTTATTGTGATGCCTTTTGTTCGTAAGAATTATTCTTAAAATGTGTGTATCTATGTGAGCATAAATACACAATTTATCTTTTTGAAAAATAATTTTTTTACTTTGGGGAGAGCTATTTTCCATTCTTGTCCGAGGCGGCGAAACTGCTAGAGCCAGCCCTGTCATTATGCGCGGGGTGTAAAAATATGAGAGCTTTAAAGTTAAAAAATAATGATTCTAGAAAAAAAATAAGACTTCTACGTAGATCGAAATACTCTTTATTTAAGAAAAAAACAACGACATTCCTAATGAAATTAAGGGGGAGGGTGGTTGTAGTTCTAGAAGTATACCACTTTTTTTAAAAATATTTGGAATAATACCTGAAATAAATGACTTCAAAACAAAAGAGCATAGCACACGTACATTTCAGGTTTCTTAAAAAAAAAAAGAGGTGCGCGTTATACGGGAAATATACCTAAAAATAAAAAAAAAAGAATACAGCCTGAAAGTATATGTGCACGTTATACGCCGGATTTTACGGTATTTAAATATATAAGCATTAGTCAAAATATAAAAAATTCTCTAAAGAGGCGGCACATTAGGTCTTCGCACGCGGGCGGCCAACTCCCTAGGATCGGCCCTGTAAATGGTTTTGCAAGATTGGCTATCGAACATGAATTAGCTGAACAAACTGATTTTAAAAAATTGATTAGAATGTTTTCAGAATTAAAAGTCAGGAAAAAACACTTGTAGTCTTTTGTTTATTTTGATTTCGGTTTATTTTTGTGTTTTAGTACTTATGTATTGTTATTCTGTCTCTTTGTTCGAAAAATTATTCAAGTTTTGTAGGTGTAGATCTGTAAACAATTTACCTTTTTTAACAACTTTTTACTTTGGGTAGAGGGGCAGCATTTTCCATCTTTGTCCGGGACAGAAAAAGTTGAAGATGGCTAGAACTTTTATATTATTAATCACTGTACAAAATTCATTCTGTTTCTTATTTCATACTCGTTGAAGATTCTTAATTAAAGCTGTAGATCTTTCAAAATGAAATGAATGGTTAAAAAAAAAATGAAATTCTAAACTAATGATTCTCAGTTTAAGACAAGAAGATGACCATAACTGCGGAGCATCAAAAATAAAATTAAAATAAATTATGTTAGTATGACTTGATATAACTACTCTTAAGCAACTATTTACACTTGAAAAAATTCATTTTTATTATCCTTTATAATATAATGAATCAATAGGCCGCGGTAGCCTAGTGTTCAAAGTAATGGACTCGTGACTGGCGAGTCATGTGTGAGTTCTAGCATAGTACCTCTGAATACCCACCCAACAGAAGCGGCCGATGCACGATAAATGCGTCAAGGCTCAAATGTTCTCCTGTTGATGTGGTGTGGAAGTCGGGAGATGGGGTGCCAGCTCAGGTGTCGTTCTCGTTGCTTGACCATGGTTCAAAATTACGTGGTCTGTCACCAAAAGCCTTTGTGTAGTTGAATAGTAAGATGTTAATATATATATTCAATCACTCATTCATAATAAATCACCATCTCTATTTAATTATATTAAGCAATCAGAATTTATTCAGGCGTTATACACTGCTGTTTGATCGGATCAACTTGTTAAGATTTATTAAAAATGATGTTCATTGAAATCAAAAACAGTCATCATGTTTTCAATGACATTATGTATTCTTTAATTTAAAGGTGTCCTTTTTATATAAATTGTCAAGTGATTAAAAGGAGAAAAAGGAATTCAAATACCTAAAATTTTCCTTGCTTGAAAATTATGTATCTTTAATTGTGGTTTAATACAGCTAGTTAAAAGATAAATCTCTCTCTCTTTATATAGTTTTTATAATCACATAATCAGAAAACACTGAATAAAAAAATATAAGGAATAATTAAAATTTAAAATCATCATTATCTAAGTGAAAAAAACACCTTTTATTTCTTTTTATTGATATTTAAATTACGGAAATTTTAATTTTGGCTGTGATTGTACTTCAGTGTGATTCAAATACAGAAAAATAAAGTGTACAAAATAGAAAACCTTCAATTTCATTGAAAAGATTTTTTGAATCTTTTATAGCTTGTTTAGAGAATATTATTCATTTTACAGTTATTTTTAGTGTTTATTGATATTTTTATTTTTTATATATTTTTTTTTTTGTTATACAGCACAAGTAGAATTTTAAGAATGAAGAATTTCGAAAGTGTCTTAGCATACATTGTAAATGTATAATAAGAATGCATATACAACGTAAAAGAATGAAAATACTTTTACAGATGAAAAAATATAATAAATGTATAAAAATAAATCTCAAATCTTCATTTTCTTTTTTTTTACTTAAGTGTGATTTGAAATACAGAAAAATAAGTGTACAAAATAGAAAACTTCAATTTCATTGAAAAGATTTTTTGAATCTTTTATAGCTTGTTTAGAGAAAATATTATTCAACTACTTTACACAGATTATCAATTTAAAATGTTTACTAAATGAAACAAATATTTATATATATATATATATATAATAAATTTTTCTTAAGTTGATACAGCACAAAAAAGAAAACCAAGTAGAATTTTAAAAATGAAAAATTTCGAAAGTGTCTAGCATACATTGTAAATGTATAAAAATAAGAATGCATATACAACGTAAAAGAATGAAAATACTTTTACAGATGAAAAAATATAATAAATGTATAAAAATAAATCTCAAGATCTTCCAGTTTCTTTTTCTTTTCTTAATCTGTTTTGAAAGATGGTGAAAATTTTATATGTTATAACTTGAGAAAAATTTATTTATATCCTTACTGCCACCTTTTTAAAAATCTAAAATTGTAAAAGTCGTGTTGTTTTCCTGTTTTGGTTGTTTAAAAAAATTCAAATTTTATTTTCCACAATTTTTTTTAAAAAAAGAATAGCCATTTCCCCCCAAAACTTAAAGTTAAAAAATATTAAAGTAATGAAAACGTGAGAAAAATAAAATAATATATATATATTGTACAGAATAATTATATATTCATTTCCAAACTACATCTCAAAAAAGAAAAAATTATTTTTAATTGTGCAGGGAAAAAGAGAGGTTTTTGGAGAAAACGTCGAATCCCCCCCCCCCTCCCGGGAGTTTATTTTATTACTACGCGTAATTCTCCGGCGTAATAATCTTGCATGTGGCGATCGACCTTTGGCTAGAAAACAGGATTTGGCGTTCGAACAACTTTCACAATTTTTTCGAAATAGTTCTCCATTTTACCTGAAGGTAGCGCTGTAAGCGGCATTCTGTGATTGGACGAAAAAATTGTGTGGAACTGGTTACCAAAACATACCATCAATCGCGGTCGTTTGGCGTAACCTTTTTAGTTCAAGTTTTGGGTGGGCGATACTAAAGCTGTTCCGATTGTTTAATTAATTTTTAATTACTTTTGAAGCAAATTTAATTAATTTAATCCATTTTAAAATTTTTGCAATATTTTGTTTTTTTACAAGCTTTTACTTAACTTGCAATGTAATTTGTTCAGGTGAAATCTTGTAACTCAATTTTGAAGCTGATATCTTAAACCGATTGAGCTGAAATTTTGTATACACATTTAGTTTGGATGACATGCATGTTTTGATCATTTATATTCCGATATTGCAATTAGTTAAAAATATATTAAAACCTTAGGAGGAACTTTAAATGTACTGAAAATGTAAAAATACTTTAGCACAAGGAAATCACATTATTTAGGTGTAAAACTTTTTCTGAGAACGTAAATTACTCATATAAATCCACCGTGAAATGTACAAATGTCATAAATAGTCTAGAAAATTTTAAAATTACGTAAAATACACATACTTGTTTCCATAATTTTCTGATGCCATGTTTGGCAAACTTTAACATAATGCCTGCAGATGGTGCCCCCTGTATGCATTATATGTGCAAAGTTGTAAAACAAGGGTAGGGTGTCCAACCTTTTTAGGAAGAGTGCCACTTTCAGATAAAAAATAATTAAGCATGCCACTTCCAACTTTTCGAACAAATGTTACTTATAGGCTTATTATGTAACTTTTACTCTTAGAGCACATTTTTAAACTGCAAGTTTAAGGAGTGGAAATTTAAAAACAATATAATAAATGAAAATAAATCACAAACTTAAATTTGATTGTTAATCAGTTCAGTTAATTTTGAACAATATTTTGATTTTGTTATGTTCATAATAGAAAACATTTGTTCACAAATGTCTACAACAATATCTGACAGCAAAATCCTGTAAATTCGAAAAATTGCTTGTTAGTACAAATTTTCAAAATTCAATAGAATTCCTTATATTTGCTTTTGAGTGTAGTATGGTGATTTTGATTTCAAGTGGGTAACAATTAACATTTATGTGAAATATTATAATTCTTTTCCTCCAAAATTAAGATAAAAAAAAGGTAAAAGTTTGTCCAAAAAAAAAAAAAGATATTTGACCTACTAGAGTAGAAAAATATAACCTTCTCTCTGTAATCTTAATTTAAATTATTTTAATGTCCGTTAATATCGGTAAGAAAAGCTAAATCACACAACTTATCTTCATTTTAGAATAATAAGTACAATAGGCAATCCAGTGTTTTCTTTGAGATATTTTAAAATACATTTCCTCACACATCCCAAAATCTCACTGATGAAAAAAGTTTTGGAAAGCCGACTCGCACAACAATGCAGGTGTATTCTCTGCATGATAAATTTCTACTAAATTTCAATTAAGTTTATTTAAAATAAATTATGGTTTTTTTTTGTTGGAAACAATTCCATTTCAATAGAATTATTTTTTTTAAAAAAAATGTTATTTATATTATAATCTTTTCAATTAAAATTTTTTATTAAGTCTTTGCGAGCCACTGTTACAACTCCGTCGTGCCACAATATAGCACACATGCTGCAGGTTGGCCACCCCTGTTATAAAACATTGCTTTAAAAAAAATTATGGCATAAAATGCTTAAATGCACATTAATAATATTTTTTTAATGAAAAAGAATATTTTTCTATATGAATAATTGCTTTAATCACTTCAGAAATATTAATTCTGCTTTTTTCCATCAAATAAAAAGAATTTAAAGTAACATCATGAGACCATATCAGCATACAGGTTCTTTCATATTCCCTGTTACTTTCTAAAAATAGTCTTTGGGGAGGGATGACCAGAGTGCCTAGCTCTTTCGAGTTTTAACCTCTCATCATTAGGATTTTGAATGACTAATGTAATGACTCTTGCCCTTTGTTAACTAAAAATAAAGATCGCTTGATAATGTGCATTTACAAAATTATGTGCATTGTTTTATGATAGTTGTTAGGAATTTTTTTTTATATTTTTAATAAAAATAGTTTTAAATATAAAAAATGATTTCTAATATATGAAAGAATTTTTTGATTTTTTTCTTATAATATTAACTCTTCATAGTATTTCAATAATAAAAAAATAATAACTTACAATGGATTTATAATTTCATTATATTATATAAATTTTAAAAACACCAAAAATAAAAAATTATTTTATTTAATATATTCTGAACTTCAGAATAATAAAATTTAATTTTTTATTAATGACAGAGCTGATGATTACCCCCCCCCTCCCCCATTATTTTTTTAATTAATTCATAAAATTGTTTCTCTATAGTAATATACCTGAAACCTTTATGTGAAAAAAGTTTTTTTTACCCTTTCAAATTAAAATTATGTTTGCTGTGCTGTATCCGACATAAATCTACTAAGTACTTTTACAGAAGCACAACCCTGTATTTATATCTAAACTATTCAGAGTTAATTGTTATTCAAGTTATTGTTTTAAATACAAAATTGAGACAACACCTTCTGTTGGATAAAGGAGATTTGTAAAAATTGGCAAACAGTCTTAAAATGCACACAATTGTTTTACCCCTGTGGGCTGTTAAGTCTACTGTGCTGGGCGACGCAAAATAAAGAAGGATTGACGGGAAAATTTTTTTGGAGTTTTGATGTTTTTATGAAAATTCTATGAAACTCTGGTAAAAAAATAATTACAGAATCGGAGAGATCATTTATTTCGCCATGATGCGGTCTTTTACTAAATAATTTTTGATTTTCTTTTACTAAATAATATTTATATTTTTTACGATTTTTTTTTTAATGAGTCAAAATCACGAAGCGTTTTTATGAAAGTTATGTCTAAATTGTTGTGCATGAATTTTTTTTTCTTAAAATGAATCGACAATCCGTGCTAAAACAGCTCATGCTTTGCTCGTTTAAAATCAGTTATTTAAAAAATAAAATACCAAAAACTTAAAATACTCAAAATTTTAATTAAACATGTAATAACTTCGTCATTTATAAAGATAATTTAGTGACATTTTTTTGTGTGTTTGGAACAATATCATTCAAAATTTGTATGAAAATTGAAAAAATTGCATAAAAATTACGGATTTTTTAAAAAAAATTGTGTTTTTCGTCTAATACCCTTTTTGCGAGAATTCGTTTAGCTAGACTGTTCGAAATTAACCAGCAAATGACCTTGCAACAAAGATGCATTGAATGAGATGAACAGAATAAGAAATCTGTCCAGTGGTAACTAAAAAGTCAAAAATAAATTAAAAGTAAAAAAACTTTTTGAAAACAAGCTTTTTAAGCAATCTCAAGCTTAGCGAGATTTCCCTGTGTTGATAAACAAGTAAATTAAATAACTTGATTTTAATTTTTAAAATTTTTAAACTAAGTAAATACGATTATTTAAATCTCGTGACAAGTTTTTATATCATATAAATTGTGTAATGACGTTATAAGTTGATAGTAAAAATGTTTTAAAGGAAAAGTTTTTTTTATACTTTTTTAGCACATTTGAATAAAAGCTTATTTTTAAAAAGTTTTTTTACTTTTAATTTATTATACTTGGAGCTTATTACTTTATTCCTAAATGTGATTATTTTTTTTAACGAGTTTGGTGTGCTAGTAAAGCATGTTGACCAAAGTTTATTCAACTAATCTTTTTATTATTTTTATATATAGGTATTTTGTATAAATTCTTCTCATTAAAAGTTTATTTCTTATCTTCTTTTTATTTATTTCTTCTCAATGAGATATCTCTATTAACAGGAGACTATACCATCAAAATATCAACCACTCCTGTACCAATACTGTGGATTCACTACTAAGTCCTTCATAATAATTATACTTAAGTTTCTATCATTGTGAAATAAACATTTATTATTCTATTTTTAGTGCCATTCAAAGTTACTTCATGGAATCTTTGCTAATAATCTTATAGATATGAAATAACTCTTTCATGGGTCCTAACCCATGATATTCTTTTTACACTCAATTGATACTCACTTTCAGACCACTAACAAGAGGAGGGTCTGACTGAGGAAATTCATTTGGGACTGAGACTTTGTGCAGTAGTAGTACTCCTTTAGGGTGTTCATCCCTCAATGTAATCAGGGCCGGTATGGGCTTAATGGGCTTCAGCCCAGGGCCCCCAATCCCCGTTGAAGATAACAAACAGAAAAAGATGTTTTTTAATCAAAATAGTAATAAAATAATAACCAGTAAAAAAATACATTTAAAAAAATTCCAAAATACCATACAAAATTTATTTTCGAGAGCAAGAGCACAATTTACTTTTGTTCTTCCACCTTACCACGGAAATTAATAATTAATAGACATAGGCTCTATCATAGAACGGTGCCGATGAGCATCAAGCACTTATACAAATGTAATGGCACTTTTTCTGTGGCCATTTATTTTTGTGTAATAGGTGTAATCGGGTTTTCGGCCCCAAACCGGATCTTACAAAGGATTGAAAAACCATAGCATAACATAGGCTTTGGGGCCCCCCAATGCAGAGTTGCAGGGTTGTACTTTACACCACTGAAGTGAAAGGGATAGGAACTTAGCCAAAGAAAATGGAGTAACACAACAAGCAAATACATTAATGAGGAAAATATGCAAGATCTCGATGACCAGCAGCCTACTGAAAAAATATGTTGTTCAGAACAAAGGACATCAGTAATGCTCCAACCGAAAAGTGTTTACAAAATGTTGGGTTTGAGTTTAAAAAATACATTGAAGTGTGTTCGTGGCCTAAATTGCTAAGTAATAATTTTATTGATTATATCCTTTCACATGAAATGGGTTATTTTCAAAATAAAAATCCAAACAATATTTATTTCTGTTTCGATAAGAGAATACAAAGGACAAAGGAGATCACATTTACGAATAATCATTTCATTAAAAAAATGGCCAAGTGCTGGAAAAATCTTGACTATGTTATTCAACTAGTATTGGTAGTGTTTTTTGTTTGACCTGTAAACTTTTTTTTTCTAAAACAAATTCTCATTACACAACCGACTTCTCTGATAGGAAACACTTAACAAGTTGTTTAGAAAATCAGGAAAATTCTATTGAACATAAAAATTCAGTGTTAGTTTGGTTGACACGAAAAGAAAATAAGTATGTTTTACAAGGGGAGAGCATGACTAAGGAAATTCATTTGGGGACGAGACTTTGTGTATTAGCAGTACTCCTTTAGGACAGTGGTCTTCAAACTTTTTCAACTCACGGAAACCCTAGAACTTGAAGGAGCTTTCGTGTAGTCTCTGGGACTGGAAAGTGCTTTCGTGGAACAACTTGAACTAGAAAGTATTTTCGTGGAACCCAATTCCAAACGCATAGTCGAAGAATGCGTCTCAAAATAGTATTTTAAGTAGGTCAACATGTTACAGGCACTTCATGTAAAAGCACTTAAAAAAGTATTTGTATTTGTTATTTAAAAAAATTCTGATCTAATTTTGTTAATATAATTTACTCATTAATAATATTAATATATGATTCAAGTGTCACCTATCATGCATTATATTTAGAAATTTAGATATGTGCTTCCTTTTTTTCACATGGTCGAAGTCTCGGTCTATTGAGATTAAGTGCAATCGCATTACTTATTTTGAGTTTAATTTGCTTTTATACTTTGTTTTTGTAGCCACTTACGTTGAGAAATATGTTTCACTTAAACACTATGTTCTGAATGGCATAAAAATGTGTATAGATGTGTGAGAAATCCCGTGTATTTTGCTGAGAGAGAATTTGAAACCTAAAATTTAGAAGCTGTTCTTGCTTAAATTTAGATTTTAACATCAACTCTGTTGTTCGTTTTCATTCATTATTGATGTGGTTCTCCCTAAATGTAAAAAGATGCATTTTCCATTATAAAAGTATTTAGTTTGCAAAGCATTGTGCTAACTAACAAGTATAAAATTATCTCGTGGAACCCAAGATAGTAAACAATAGAATATTCACAATCTAGTAGGAAGTTTATATAAATTAAACGTTTTATTATTCTTTTATTATTTTATAATGTTTAAAAAGTGTTGCAAATAAATAAAATTTTCAGTTTTAATGAATAGGCGAGGGGGGGGGGGAAAGGTGATGAGCTTTAGATACTTGTAACTTATAAACTTCCTAGAGAACGTGAATCCATTTTGCATACATATTTATTTCTTCTAGATTTCTTATTATGACTCGTGGAACCCCTGAGTATGCCTTGTGGAACCTCAGGGTTCCATGGAACACAGTTTGAAGACCACTGCTTTAGGATGTTTAACCGTCAATGTAACAGCGCCGAATGAGCAGTCAATGTGGAGGAAATAGCAATCGAAATTCTTACTATACAATTCATTTTATACAATTAAGTTTTAATCTGCTCCATCGATGCAGTGGCATAGGTGATAGCGCATTTTTTGCTATCGGTCAGGGTTCGAGTCGCGTGGTAGATTTGTTTTTTTTTTCCAATTCGTTTAATTATTTTTACAATTAAATAATTTTTCCAAACAAATATTTTATATTTTTATAAAATATAAACAATCTTACATAATATAAAACTATTTGTAATTATTTTACTTTTTAAAATACAAAATACTTTAATAAAATATCATTTAATATAATATATTTATAAAATATAATATAAATATTTATATAATTATAGTAATTGTTTTAGTTTTTAAAGTATAAAATAATTATCTAAAATATTTAATAAGCCTTTTTTAAATAAATTTATTTAGTTGTAAAAATAATTATTTGAATTGGAAAAAAAAATCGAGTGGATCGCACGATTCGAGCCCTGACAGACTGCACGGAATGCAGGTGTACTACCATTTATGCCAGTGCATCACTGGAGCTGAAAAAAACTTAATTGTATAAAAACTAAGTACGAATTTTGAAGGCTATTTTCTCGGAACTGTTTGTCTTTTCAGCGCTATTATAGTGCCGATTCAACACCCTAAAGGAGTACTACTATTACACAAAATCCTGTCCCCAAATGAATTTTCTTAGCCGTGCCCTCTCTTTGTTACATAAAGATACAGGAGCAACTAAGAAAAGATGCACAATATAATATTACCACAATGTCCTCAAACGTATTATTACGGTAGGACAGTATTTGGCTATAAGAGGTTTAGTATTTAGAAGTACCGAAGAAGTTTTTGGTTCTCCGTATAAAAAGGTAATTTTATGGGTGCCCTGGAACTGCTAGCAGAGTTCAACCCATTCGTTCATGAACATATTGAAGAGCGAGAACTACGAACACAATCGTTAATTTCGTACTTATCAAAAACGATATATTAGCAAATAATGGAGATCATGGGCAAGCAAATCATTTAAACAAAATTACAACTCAAATAAATAACGTTTGCACAAAGTACTATTCAATTGTGATGGATTCAACACCAAATTTGACCCACGATGACCAATTTGCTGTTGTACTAAGATATTGTTTTCCAGGGGAAATGTATGAAAGATGTGTCTCATTAATAAAGATTAGTAGTCACGCTGGATTATACTTATTCAATTATCTACAAGAATTTTTAGAAACAAATGGACTGCTATTGCATAATTATAGTGGGCAAACATTTGCCAACGCTGTCAATATGTCCGTTCGATATGATGGTGTGCTAGATCTTCTAAAAGAAAAAAAAATTCGCTAATTATTTGTCGTGTGCTGCATATTCTCTTAGTCTGGTTGGTGCAGAATCAGTTAAGGTTGAAACTGAGATAGTGAACTTCTTTGGTTTAGTGCAACAAATGTTTTCTTTTCTGCTTCGACGCGTAGGTGGGAACTTCTAAATCGTAAAATTAAACTGAAATTTACCTTAAAAAGTTTAAGTCAGATCAGATAGTCTTGTCACTACGATGCTATTGAAGCCTTAAAAGATAATTATGGTAATAACATGAATATTCTTAAAACATTTAGTGACAATGAAAATAAAAAAGATTGATTTCTGAAAAAACGCAGTAATTTTTTTAAACAAATTAACAAAACTCGAAACTTTCATTTTAATTATATTTTAGGATAAATTTTTGAAAGATTTAATTTTCTGTTAACAAAAAATTACAAACTCCTGGTTTGGACATCTGTGAAGGAAATAAGTTAACTATGTCAGTAAAAACGTTTATAAGCAATGTACATGAATCAGATCAAAAACTAGAGGAGTATCAAGACGCTTCCAAAAAATTAAGTCCTAGTGTAGAAACAGAATATGGTGATGTGAACAAGAGATGGGATATTTCAAAATTTGCAAATAAATCGACAGAAAAAGCTCTGTGTCGGACAAAAAAAACTTAAAAGGGACACGCTTTGTATCATTAGATAAGCTAACCCTTGATTTAAATAGAAGTCAAGTATAGGTAGAATGTAGTCAGATATTTAAATTTTTGATGGATTTGCAAGATCAAAGTAAAGAGAAAATCGGTTTGGAGAGTGTACTCCCTATTCAGAGGACGTAGACCAACATTTAGAAAATGAATGTGTTCAACTCAAAACTTATCTAAAACAAACTGAGCTGTCCTATACTTGTATTGATATGTTAAATTTAATTTTTGTAAAGAAACTTGTTGACGTTTTTCGAAATATACGATTTTAAAGATTTTTATAACGCTCCTTATTACTAGTGAAGCGAAAAGTATATTCTCTAAAATGTCCTATACAGAAATATAGAACAACAATGACAAATACTAGACTTACTTATTTATCACTTCTTTCTATTAATACTGATCTCACTAAAGACTTGAAATGTGATGAGCAAATGAAAGAATTTGCAACACAAGTGTAGAAAAGTTTTTTTTTTCTTTGTAAATTATATTATTGTTTATAACGTATTTAAATTGTTTGAAATAAAAAAAAAACCTTAAGAGAAAGAGAAAGTTTCGTTATTTAAAATTTGTTCCTACTAAATTTTTTTTAGGAAAATGGCAAATTTTTTAATTATTTAGGGGGCTCCCAGGTATCATTAGCCCAGGGCCCCCAAAGGTCATGGTCCGGTCCTGAATGTAATTCTGCTGAATGGGCAGTCAATTCAAAGAAAATAGCCTTCGAAATCCATGCTTAGCTTTTATACAATTAAGTGTTACACTTCCACCGATGCAGCAGCATGGTCAGTAGATTACCTGTTTATCACGCTGGTGGCCTCGGTTCGAGTCATGCAGTCGGTTTTTATTTTAGTTTTTAAATTCATTTAATTATTTTTGCAATTAAATAAATTTAAAAAAGGTTTATTAAATATTAAATGATATTTTAGATAATTATTTTGTATTATAAAATAAACTATAATAAATATTGAATTTTTTATATAAAAACTAATTACAAATAGTTTTTTTAATAGAAAATATAATATATTATTAATTTAATTATTTTTAATTATATAAAATATTTAATGTCTTTTTTAAATACAGTTGACTCTCGATAATTGAAAGTTGAAGGTTCCAATGAAAAATTTCGAATTATCGAGTTTGAATTATCAGGAAGGTAGAAAATACTCCCAAAATACACAAAGAGAAATATTTTTCTAACACATTTAAATTTGAAACTATATAATAAAGCAACAATTGAACATATGTATTAAATTATTTTTAAAAGTACATATTGTGCAGTATAAATATGATACAGAAGTTAAAAGTCCTGTATTAATACATTCATACACAATCCTATGCATCTCTTCTTCACAATAGAGGACCATCCTTTCTGAACACATGTATAGCAAGGACATGTGTTAAAGGAAATATATGGATGGCTCACAACAAGTGCAGTTGGTTTATTGTCTATTTGAAGAAGGAAAGCAATAAAAGTGTATTTTTGCCTGACGAACCAGAAAACACTAAGGGGTTTTCTTTTTCTGTAGTTTTGCAAGCAGAGGGTAACCAAAGGGGTTAGGTTACAGGGAAGCCATGCAGAGACAATGCATAACAAAACTTGTAAGCTCCAACTTGTTTACTACAGGACTGTACATGATAGTGAGTGTTCAAATTGTCAAGAGTTTAATAAGATAACTTCCTATTATCACATGTTGTAATCTAGACAGCCATAGATTTTACTTTGAAATATTGAGTGTACCAAAATGTATTGTTTTAGTTGGAAATATGAAGAGTTTTTCTAGCGACTGAGCATATACTTCGAATTATCGAGAGTCGACTGTAAGTTTATTTAATTGTAAAAAAATATTAAATGAATTTAAAAATTAAAACAAAAAAACCCATTGGGAATTGATTATAATATACTTTTATAATAAATATTATTTATTACTAGTTATATTTATGAAATATAAATATTTATATAATTAAAGTAATTATTTTACTTTTTAAAATACAAAATAATTATCTAAAACATCATTTAATATTTAAAAATTAAAACCAAAAAACCAATCGTCCGACTTGAACCGAGGCGAACTGCGCGATAAACAGGTACACTACTGACCATGCCACTGCGTCAGTGGAAGTGTAACACTTAATTGTATAAAAGCTAAGCAGGAATTTTGAAGGCTATTTTCTCTAAATTGGTTGCCCATTTGGTGGAATTACATTGAGGGTTAAACATCCTAAAGGAGTACTACTATTACACAAAGTTTCATCCCCAAATGAATTTCTTTAGTTGTGCCCTCCCCTTGTAAGTAGGGTATTATGTCTACGTTAGAGATCTTTTCACTTAGGGCAGTGCTTCCTTTTATCATCCCCTGACTAGCATTTAATAATCTTACCATGTCCTGCTGAGGGGGAGGAGTCTAGAGTGACATGCACTAGGTTAAAACCCCTCCCATAGACCAACAAATTTTTAATTTTTAGCATACATATTAATTTTTTTTAATTGTAAAACCCTTATTATGAAAATAGTCTTTGTGACCTCACTGGAGGGGACATTAATTGTTTATGTTTTAGATTGTTTTGATTTACTAATTTTAATTTAATTGTATTAAAATATGTCTTTAGAGTAAAACACAGTTACACCAAAAAATGAGCAAAAATTTCTTAGCATGAAATATAAAGTGATTTCCATAGAAAGCCACACAAACACAATAAAGTACCCCACAGTAAATAAAATGGAAATCATTTAATGTTCCTTGAGTAACCCTGTACTAATTGATTCATGGACTGTTACTGCCCAGTGATTGGGGACCACTCACTGCCTTAGAGCTCTCTGATGGTATCTGAGAAGCTAGTATTGCTTTTGTTGAGTTGGAAGCTCTAGTCTTAATGTCACTAAAAAGACCCATTGTGACTGACACTCATCAAATCTGTCGAGGCTCAGAGTCTTCATGTTAGCATAGTATGAAGAGTAGAGTGTAAGCTCAGATGTTGAAGTCTATTACCAATTAACCTTAATGTTACTTCAATGTTAATAATCAATCAATCTGACGCATATTTGTGCTAAAATGTTTTGTTTCCTACTTGGGGGGGGGGATAAAGCAGGCTAGTTGTCTCTAGGTCCCTCCCTTCCTTACCCCTTGTCAGGCTCCTGGGCTTGAGACTTGTTTGAAAAATTCTACATCTGGCATGGTTTCCATTGAAAACTATTGAAAAATTGAATTTGCTTACAAAAGTTTTTTTTTAGTTAAAACTTTTCTATAAGATTATTTGGTTAATTTATCAAATTTTTTTTCTATTGAGGCTGCAAATTAGTATTTACTTTTGCAGACCTAGTACATTCCCTAGGAGCTGGTATCACTTTTTAATGCAGCACCATACAGGTGGTATACCAATTGCCACAAGTAATTTTGTTGCCTAGTTTCCACTCCAGAAGGAGGCACTTGGGCTCTGACAATGCAAGCCTCTGCTAGGAATTTAATTTTGCCAAGAGCACCCAAGCCAAACAAGCACTGTAGGTATTTTTAACATGATATACATGGATGGTGTTGATTTTTTGCATCATGAAAATCCACCAACTTGGGCTGGAATCAAACCTGTAACCTTGGGCGTACAAGGCCAGCTCCAAACCAACTATGCCACCCAGTTAGCTAAATTATCAACTAAATAAATTATTTTGAAAGATAATTTTGATTGTTTTGTTCTTTATTGGTTCAATTCCATTTACTCTTTACAAACAGGATTATTCTGTTTCTAATGGCATCTGATCGACCATGTCAGATGGAAGCCCAAGAAATTCATCATGACAAGGATTACATGTGTCCTTAGCCATAGCTTCGAGAACAATGTAAGTGACAGTACGTTTTATCTCCATTCCACCCCAATTTTGAGCAAGGGGGTGGTCAGGGAGCCTCCCACCTCTTTCCCTTCCCCTCACCTTGAGAGGACTTTTGGCTCAACAAATATTTAGAACATCTCCATTTTTGCCACTCAGGCCCTATACATTTACAAACATCCGTGCCTAAAACCCAGACCCTACAGCATAGCAGTCAGTGTCTTATGGTAGAATTTTTCTTGTGAAATGAAAGATTTTAATAAAGGAGGGGGTCTTTTAGTGAGTATTTGATAATTGCTGAAATATTTTTATTTTATTAATAATATAAAACAGCATTTTTATTATAATTTATTTTTTTCAGATTTGCCATACCAGTTTAACAGATACTGTTCGTCTGCTTGGGTGTTTCAGTAATCATACCTCATTGGAAGATAGTACAGAAAAAATTTCTTCTTTGCCAGATGACCATGTCTTTCATTTAATATTTTCTATGGCAAAGGATACAAAGTAATTTTTAAAAAAACTTTTTTATTATTATTTTTCGTAATGTTTTTTATAAAATATTTGTTTGATACTTATGTGAATAAATTTGCTCAATTTAATGAATAATAGCAATTAAAATTTTTATTTTTTATTATAAATTATTTAGTTTTGCATAATTTATAATAACATAGGTGTTTTAAGTTATTCACAAGTTTAATTTTTATCATTAAAATTTCTTGTTAATAAAAGTTTTAAAACAATTTGTAGTTTGATGATTTAGTTGGTTAATGAGACTTTTAAATAAGGAAAAATAATTTGCTTGGTAGCAGAGACTGAGAAAAATAATTTTTATATGAGCTAGATAATTAGTTATTTTAACTCTATGCTTTAAAAAAATTGTGTTCCATTTTTAATAGTTCAGTAATCTTTTTCCTTGAACTTTAATCACGTGGAAGGGACATTTTAATTGAGTATATTGTTAGGTTAGTAAGAATGACAATTCATTTAATATTTTTAATAAATGTCTTTAATACTGGTAAAGATTTTAAAAAATATATTTGGAATTTTTATTTTAGAATTGCTGTCTCTAGTGTTCCAACACCTCTCATTTCATCATGTCTGATATTCAGGTTACTATATGACACAGCTACAGATGCTTTTGATAAGTATGTTTTGTTATTTTTATTTATTAATTTTAAATTAATAGCAGACATTTTATTTTCCTTTAAAATGCACTGCTCAAAAAAATTAGGGGAAGCAAGCAAAAAAATGAAGATTGTTGTATGATAGTCATTTATGTACATAAAATAGAGAATACTGGTGTAATAAAAAGAAGCAAAAAACAATTGTTTGGGAACTTTAGTTCTTTTAAATGGTATAAAGGACTTGAAATGATGCTTCTTGACTACACTTTAGTTACATGTAAATTGATTGTTTGGAAATGATACAGGAACTTTAATATGGTGTGCCCCCCCCCCTTAACTGCTAATACTGCTGCACACCTGTTTTGCATGGATGTGATGAAGTTATTGATGAGGCTTTGAGGATCGCTGTTTAATTCTTGACAAAGTGTTACTTCCAAGTCTTGGACAGTAACAGGAGGCCTTGGTCTCACAGCAACGCATCCCTTTAGTGTGTCCCAAACATGCTCGATCGGATTAATATCAGGAAAGCATTCTGGCCACTCCATACACTGTATTGTTTCAGCTTTAATAAAGCTCTGCACAAGATAAGCTGTATGAGGTTTGGCATTATCTTGTATTAATAGAAAGGAATCGCCAACGGCTGCAATGTAAGGTACAACATGAGGTATCAGAATCTCATCTGCACACCTCCGAGCTATCAAATTGCCATTCCGAGTGATGTGCAAGAGTCAGTACATCCGCCTATGCTGATTCCAGTCCATACCATCAAACCACTTCATCTGAAATGTTATCTTTTCTGAACAAATATTGGGTTATTTCGAATGCCCCTTTCTCGCCATACCAAACATGCCCTAAACTGAATCGGTACTCGTCTGTAAATAGAACTTGACTTCAGTCACTTTGCATCCAATCTGGATCTTAAGCAGCCTAATGGGGGGGGGGGGTGAATGGTGCCTTGCTGTCAACAGAATGCAGACCATTGGCCTATGTATATACAGTCCACCGACATGAGGTCTAATTTGAATTGTATGACTTGAAACCTTTCATCCTTTTTCCAGAGGAAACTGTCTTTAAATCTGGATTGCATCGGCTATTTTGTCTTGACAAGCTGTTAATGGGTCATATCAACAATTATTTTCTGTGGTAGCATGTGGACGAACTTTTTTCGGTCATTGTCGAACAGGCCTTGTTTCTTGAAATTGATTCCACTATCTTGCTATGACACTTCTTGCTACTCCAATAGAGTCTGCTATAGTTCTTTGTGTTTGCTGAGATTCCAGTGTCATGATAATATGCTAAGCCATGGAATCCCTCTAGTTCATTTTGCTATGACATTTCAAAATCGCTTTTAACAAAAAAAGCAGCTAAAAGGTTGATTTTCACCTCTGAGACTTCTACAAAATCATGATTTGCATGCTTATATCCTTTTTCTGATTTTTGACATCATGAATGTTGATTTGTGTATGAAGTTTTTTCTTTTGTTTTCTGTTGCACTTTAAACTGTGGATGGATGGTTTGTTTTAGGTTTTCTGAAGAAATATTTGTGTAATTTTGTTAAATCCATTCGTCTACCTAACTTTTTTAGCTGTGTATCTTGCAATTTTTTTTAATTCTTTATTTTATTTTGAAAATTTATTAAATAAAAAAATTACCACTTTTTTTTAAAAAAATAAGTTAGTAAAATTATTTAACAATAAAAGAATAAAGGTCCATTTTTTTAAAATTTCTTTTCAAAAGATATGTATAATGTAGTTTTCTTTTTTTTTACTGTGGTGTCTTTTTCACTAGTTGATCTTTTTTTATTTTAAAATTTTTTTTAGTTTATTATTTTGTTTTGTTTTACTTTTTAATTATGAATGTTTTCTGAAAGTTGTGGCTCTTAGTCTAGTAACTTTGTTCACTTTACCATAACTCTCTCTCTCCTGGCACAATAGTATAAGTCTACCTTTCATTATGGCCCTCATTTACTTTTTCTACTTAATTTTTAAATTTCAACCCTATGCATAGTTAAAAATTATTATTTTTTTTTTAACTAGTCATTTCTTTCGCATCTGCTAAATCATACAGTCAATTCTCTGTAGGAGATGAGAATTTTTTATTTGGAGACTTGATACTCATAAAAATTTTTATCTTGTATATTCTCTTGTCAATAAATTCTGTTAAAGAGATTACCTAAGTTAAGTTTTGTATAATTTTTTTTCTGGACATCTTACCTCTCAAAACTTCTTCTTAGATTAATACTTTGCACTTGACTAATATTTTAAATATTTTTATTTTCCCTTTTCTTTTAGACCAAACATTCCATCAATTTCTACCCCACTCCAGCGTGTCAGTTCAGAAACTAAGCCACAAACCCCAGATTCACCACCAGTTAGTTCTCCTAACAGACGTTCAGGATTCACAATGAATTTTGCTCCGCCTACCCCAGACCCGATGATAGTTCATCCAGGAGTAGTTGTGTCAATGCATCATTTACTTCCATCTGTGCATTATGATGCCAATCCTCAGGTAAAATATTCCATTTTATGTGAAGTTTAATTTTCATTGAAAATAAGACTAATTTTTTTCTTTGACATCTATCTAAATGTCTGTAAAAGGTGGGTTTATATATATATATATATACTAGCCGTTACCCGCCCGCTTCGCTGGGTATTTCATGATGTTTTATAAATTTTTACTGCTTGTATATATGTATAAATTATTGATATCTAAGTCCTGCATTAAGAATTCGATTGTATTGAAAAATATACTTAGACCTGTAACTGTCGCCTGTTGATAAAAAAAAAGGGCAGAACTCATCTAATTTGTATTTTCTAAAAATCTCTAAAATTGAAGTATAGAATGATGTTTGCTCTTTCTTAACCCAAAAACCGAGTGGATTCCCGCAAACCCAATTTTCGGTGGATCTCTACTCCGTAAATTGAACTTGCAAGCCAAATTTCAAGTCTAAATCTAACAGAAAAAAACAAAAGTTTTACTATCAATATCCCCGTAATCCCGTTGAGAGCCGTTTTCCAAAATAACCGCTCTTAGCGGATTTCAATTCAACAAAAGAAAAATGCAAACCAAATTTCATTATTATAGTCCTTGTAGCTCGAAAAAAGTAATTTTTTCCCGTCAATACGTCCCAGTAACCCCCTGCACCCCCCCAGAACTTGATTTGCTTAAAATACATTCTTAATGGATCCCTATTCAACAAAAGAAACATGCTTAACAAATTTCAAGTATATGGGTCTAACAATTAAAAACAAGAATTTTTTCCTGTAACTCCTCTTGACCCCTCGCAACCCTCCTTGGGTATCAATTTTCGTTTCACTCTTTGTTAGAGGAACTCTATTCCATGAAAGGAACATGCCTACCAATTTTCAAGCAGGATGATCAAATAGTTTAAAAATGGAAATATTTATCGATTACGCCTCTTAATCTCCCGAAAATAAACTTAGTAGTTGATATTCGCAAAACCCATTTTGTAGCGGTTCTCTACGAAAGGAATCTGCTTATCAAATTTCAAGACTGTACGTCTAATAGTTTAAAAATGGGGATAATTATCTATAACGCCACTTGAGCCCCCGCAACGCCACTTCGGTGTCTGTTTTCACAAAACCCATTTTGTAGGGGAATTGCACTCTATGAAAGGAATCTGCTTAGCAAAATTTGTGCGTCCAATAAATTAAAAATGCAAAAAAATTATCAATAACGCCCCTTGAACCCCCGCAACACCACCTGGGGTCGATTTTCACAAAACACATTTTGTAGTGTATCTCTATCCTATGAGAGGAATCTGCTCACCAAATTTCAAGACTGTGCGTCTAATAGTTTAAAAATAGAAATAATTACTCATATCTGTCCTTAACACCCCTTGGGGGTCAATTTTCCCCAAACCCGCTTTGTAACGGATATGTACTCCATGAAAGAAACATTCCTACCAATTTTCAAGCAGGTAGGTCAAGTAGTTTAAAAACGAAAATATTTATCTATTACGCCACTTAATCCCCAGCAACGCCACTTAGAGGTCTGTTTTCACAAAACCTTCTTATAGCTGATCTCTACTCTATGAAAGAAATCTATTTATCAAATATAAAGACTGCGTCTAATAGTTTAAAAATGGAAATAATTATCTATAACGCCCCTTAAGTCCCGCAACGCCACTTGGGGGCAATTTTCACGAAACCCATTTTGTAGCGTATCTCTTCCAAATGAGAGGAATCTGCTTACTAAGTTTCAAGACTGTACGTCTAATAGTTAAAAAATTGGAATTTATAACGCCCCTTAAATCCCCCACCCCCGCAACACCCCTTGGGGGTCAATTTTTTCAAAACCCATTTTGTAGCAGATATTTACTCCAGGAAAGAAACTTACCTACCAATTTTCAAGCAGGTAGGTGAAGTAGTTTAAAAACGGATATATTTATCTGTTACGTCACTTAATTCACCACTTAGAAGTCTGTTTTCACAAAACCCGTTTTGTAACTGATCATTATTCTACGAAAGGAATCTATTTATCGAATTTAAAAACAGTGCGTCAAATAGTTTAAAAATGGAAATAATTATCTATAATATTATCTGCAACGCCACTTGGGGGTCGATTTCCACCAAACTCATTTTGTAGCGGATCTCTACTGTATAAAAGGAATCTGCTAACCCAATTTCAAAATTGTACATTGAGTAGTTTAAACATGGAAACAATTATTTATAACGCCCCTTAACCCCTCGTAACGCCCCTTACGTTTTGAATTTCGGAAAATCCGTTCTTAGCTGATGTCTACTCTATGAAAGGAACATGTCTACCAAATTTCAAGTCTGAAGGTTGAATAGTTCCAGAGATATCGTGATTAGTCAGTCAGTCGCTTTTCTCTTTTATATATATAGATAATTTGATATATTTAAGCAATAAGTGAAGAAAAGTAAAGAACTGAAAAAAGAGTGTGGATTTAATTTTATTTATAGGATTAAATACTAAGATTATTTATCATTTAAGGTATTATTTTTTGAAGTATTTATGTTATACTTATAAAATATATGTAAAGTTACATTTATATAGAAGAGTTGTAAATGTATATGCAGATTTCTTTTTTATTTATTCTGTTTGTTGAAAGTAGCATTTTAATCACTTAAATCCAAGTACAGAGAATAATTAAACTCACTACAGGTTTTAAAAAATTATTTTATATTCAGAAATCACTACTATTAAATATGATTTTAATCTAACCTCTCGTCTTAAATTTCCTTTTAACATTACAAAATTAATTTATGGAACTGCTATTTAACTTTCTGATCTTTGTAAACTCTTGAAAAGTTGACAGCAGAAGTAATTTTGTTTGAATTCAGTTTTGTTTTGTATATTTATTTCTTGAGTTATAAAACATCTACTTCTACTAAGAAATAGTGGCTGTGGTAGCCTGACGGTCAAGGCGAAGAACTCATGGCTGTGTTTGTGGCATATCATTAATGCAGGCTTAGTGTCTCTGAAGACTCACCATGTTGAGGGGGCCACTGCACATTAAATTTGTCTAGGCTCAAATGTCTTCCCATTGATATGGTTGGGAAATTAGGAGAAGGGGGTACCAGCTCAGGTGTCATTTGACACATGGTATATAGCCAATAGCCCTCATGCAGCTTTATATAGTGCAATCTTAATATAACTCTCACTTACTCACTTCTGTTAAGAAATTAGTATAATAAAAAAGCTTAATTTTATTGAAATTTCTTCATTAATTTATTGTTATAAATACAAAACTTTTGTATTTATAACTATTGTATATATACAAAATATATATTAACTATTGTATATATACAAAACTTTAGAATTTATGTTTTATAGTTGGCAATGTTTTAAATCAAAACTTGTTTTATGTATAGATGGCATTGACTCTTCAAATGTATCTAGCTGAAGTGCTCCGCTCCTTAGTGAGGTCGGAAAGAAACCAACAAGTGATGTGTGAATCAGGGCTTCCAGGCGAGCTTCTCGCCCACTGTCACATCGCTTTGGAAAATGAAAATCATACACTTCATCCTCCATTACAGTATATATTAGAACGTCTTTCTGCACAATCTCTTGAACCAAAGGATCTTAGGTAGTCCTATTTTTAAGGTTTATAATTCTTCAATGTACAACTGCATTTTGAATGAATTTATTCCTTGATAAAGAATTAGTTTCTAGTGTAAAATATTTAATTTTTTTAGACATATATTAAATTTTTTTTAATGGGGGTGAAAAGTCTTGTAAACTTTGCAAAATGAACATATGTATGGTATTTTAAGCATTCCTTTTTCCTTTAAAGAATTTTCTTAATTACTTTAGTAATACTCATACAACGCTATTATTCATGAATTTTATGTTATCAGATATCTAAAAAAAAGCTTACTGAAAGGAGTTCTTGTGCTTTGAGTTTAATAATTTAATTTATTGAAAAATTTGATGATTATATGTTTTACTAATTTGTGGTACTCAGTTTAATGATCTACTTATCCAGCCAATGTACTGTATATTTTGAATTATGGCCAGATAACATTGTGCAGACCTTGACTTGTACTTCATTTACTATATCCCCATCATGACACACAATCTGCAAATTTTGAACTACATCATATTTAATTTACTTTGGTTCCTGCTACACAGCAGTCTCTTTTAGAATTATAAAATCATTATTTTTCATGTGTTAAGTCTCTTACTCGCTCAGTGGCAGTTAGTGTAGGCACTGTAAACCATTAAAATATGATGCAAAAACAGAGATCAATGTACTTGTAGGTTTCAATCAAGATTATTTTTAAACCATCTTTATGGATAAGTATCTGTTATATTTTATGAAAACTGGTTGCACATCAACTTGATTTAAATGTTTGTTATAAAATGCAACCTATGAAATTAGTTTCTAGGACTTGTATGTTTAATGTAAAAAATTTTACACAAACAAGGTATGTGTACATATGAAGCATATAAACAGTCAAGAGCTTTTAGAATTTTATAAGTTTAATATCTTTGTTTTTATGTACAAATACTAAATGATTGTAAAGCAAGCTTACACTTAGAAATTGAAGTGATAATGCTTAAACTGTAAGTTAAAAGCATTCATTTTTTTAAATTGTATCAGCATATATTTAGATATAATTACTGATATGAAAAATTAACAGTTGATTTAATATTTTTTAAAAAATTAGTTCTTGATATTTGTCATTTGATAAGTGAAACACAGTTTTTCTTTTTAATTTAAAAATATTTGTTTTAAATTAACATTAAAAAATATGTAAATAAATCCCCCCTCCCCTTTTTTCACAGAGAATTTTTACGACTAGGCTCCCCATTGTGTTGTACTCCTTTCGATGAAGATGCTCAGGATAGTTTAAAATCCTCAGGCAAGAATGTTCGACCTGCTAACCACAGAGATGGAGGCCCCGTCCCACTCACACGAGTGAAAACTTTAGTATCCATGACTACACCTCGGGATTGTCGCCTTCATGGAACTTCAATAATGCCTCCTTTTGTTGAATTTGACATGAGTTCTGAAGGATTCAGTTGCCTCTATTTGCCTAGTATAGCTCCACAAAGTATTTCAACACCTGCAGTGGTTGGAGTCGGAATTGTTGCCATGGGTTCGGATGCATCAGTGATTGGAGGAATAGGAACTGGTAATATATGCTTTCTTTTATGTGTGTTTCATTTTATGAGATGTTTTACTGAATTGAACAAGTTTGATCTTTTAATGATAAAAAAATTTTTAATTTTAAAACAGTTCATTTATAGTTTGGTAAGTTTAGACATACAACAAAAAAGCTGTTTTGACATGGAATTTTTTTTTTTATGTCCAATTCCTTTTTCCAAACTTTGTAAGATACTTGTGACGTATTGGTATACTGTTTGAAACAGTAACAAAATTTTACACTTTGGTTATATTATTCAGAGGTTTTATGATAAAGTGTTTGCTTTTTCATTTTGTTTAGTTAATTAATTTAAATTTTATGGTTTTTAATTGCTACTAGTGTAAAATATTTGTTGGTATTCCATGAATATTTTTTAAAATGTTTATTATTGTTTAAATTCTTACATTAATTAATATTTTATTACAGCATTCAGTTTTTTTTTTTACATTGATTTATTTTTATTTATCAAATGCCTGGCCATTGGTCATGCCATCAGGCCATTAGGCAACATGCTCTCCAATATTTCTGTAGTATAGTTCAAACTCTTAAGTGTCGAGCACATGTCTAGATTAGTAGCATCCATGACTTGTCCATGAGCACAAAGGCAGTCATGTCCAGTCAATAGTCTAAACTCAGCCACAGCAGCAGCACGTGGAGAATCAGAGACATCGCCTCGCACCTCCATGATTTATTTTTGGCAGCAGCATCTCAAAAGCATTTTTTATAGATTCTATTAATTTTAAGTCTTGCTGATTGAAGAAGAGGCAGGTCTCTAGTAGACCTTTGGAGAATATCTGTGCCTCTTTTTGCTAAAAAGTCCGTCATTTCATTTCCCCAAAGGCCACTATGGGAAGGCATCCCCAGAAGACAACCTTTGTCAGAATTCTGCTCAGCAGCTCCCTGTAACTCAGGAACTTTTTTTATTCTGGTTACTTGCCAAGTCTTGAAGGGCAGAACTTGAATCTGATAAAGTTACAGCCTTATCAGGCATGAAGAGATGGGCAGAAAGTTGATGAAGGCCAAATGAATGGCTTCGATTTCACCATCATAATGAGTCATAAGAAAGCCGACATGTAAGTAAAAGGAAAAAGATCATAGAAAACTCAAGCACCAGTGCCCTGAGTGAAATCCAAAAGGGAACCATTTGTGTAGATATGAATTTTTTGTTACATTGATCATACTTTTTTATTTAAAACTATTAAAAAATTTCCTTAGTAATTCACTTCTGATTAAAGGAAAGTGTACAGCACAGCTAAAATTTTCTGTTAAGTTCAGTATACATATAATATATGTTCTGGCAATTTACAGTTATATTTATCATTAATTTTTTGTTCATAACTTCAATCTAGCACACTTTTTTGAAATTTCATTTAGCATGGTAGCATTACTTATTTTTTACATCAGAACAATTTCAGCAACTGAAGATTTCTAAACATCAAATTTTTTTTCTTTTTATCATTTTATACAAACTTTATTATATAATATTGCTTCATAACTGTATTGATCTTTTTATTAATCAAATAATGAAATTTGTTTCAGGAGATAGAGTATTTCCACCTCAAACTGGTCTTTCTTTCTGCACTTGGATCTGTTCAGAAAAATTCAGTGACCCTCACTCTGATCCGCATGCAATCAGACTCTTAACATTAGTGAGGAATATTCAAGGAAGGGATGAACAATTAATATGTCTCAGTATCCAAATATCATCACGAGATAAAGCATTATTGATTTCAACAACTGAAACATTGATGGATCAATCTAGTAAGTCAATTTGTAATTTTTTTGTTTGTACACTTTCTTTTTTTCTTTTAAGTTAGATGTGTGACATTCCTAAAATCAGTTTAAGAAATTGAAAGTTTAGAATCACTGGAGCCTCTTAAAATATCCTACATTGATTCAACTTTTTAATATTAAATTTATATTGTTACTTAGATCAAGGTTCTAGCATTTTATACTATCAGTCTCAAAGAGCAAGATAGTTCTTCAGTAGCTATGAAAATTGATTGCCAAAAAACAGTCCTTGCAAGCTGAATCCCAGAAGGTCTTCACACCTTCTACAGCACTCAGATACAATCATCAGTTTCTAGAAACACAAATACCTAATGTATTGGAAAGCAATCATTTGTTCAAATCAACTCTTCTACGGCTCAAGACAATACTAACTCAACTTCATAGAGTGACTCCTATTTATAGTCTGCATTTATTTTTCTCGAAAAATCCACTTATATCATAGATTGTGGTATTAGTGGATTTTTCCAGTAATTTCCAGAAGCATCAATATGGTCGACATCTTGCCAAAAAGGATGCCAACTTGATTCTATTGCCAAGTTTCCATTGAATCAACATTAACATGTAAGGAATGGTGTTGCTTATGAAAATTACAATTTTAATTTAAAATAAATATAACAGAAGGTATTACACATCTAGATATAAATTATTTACACTATTTTAAACATTCATTACACAAAATTTGTACCAATATTATTGAATTATGAATAGTATTTGTGAAATTAGGTTTTCCATTTTAATTTTTATATTTACTGTTAATTATTTATTGAAATTCATTGGATTTTGTAAAGAAGTGATTCACTTTGTAAAAGGATTATTGTTTTTTTGTATTTCTTGAATTTTACTCATTTTACTCAGATGGTAAGATAAAAATTTGATTCTGAGCAAGAAAATATGTTCATATGAGTTATTTTAAGAAACATTGAGTATAAAAGATGTTACAAGATGGATGCTTTCACTTTATGAATTTCAACTTTTAAAAAATAGTAATAAATCATCTATATGTGTGTTGTACTTTGAAATATATTTATTGATTCTTAATCTCTGTGTTTTGCTTAATACTAATATACACCAATTTGCTTAGATTTTATTTTTTAAGCTTTTGTTTTTTTGTTACAAAGTTATATTCTAGCCAATTATTATATTAAATTAGATCAACTATTTTATTGTTTAATAGAACTTTTTTCTGATTTAAAAAAAAATGTTTGAATTGAAAGTAAAAAATAATCTCAAAATTAAAAAGACAAATGGAATAACTAAAAATTATCCTTTCCTGTATTAAAAATTTATATTAGATTATAATGTGCATATTAGAACATAACTAAATTTATTATCTGCGAAAAAATGTTTAGTTATATGGAATGGTATAATACAGAGAGTTGAAATGGTAATCTTCCACTTGCATTATTAAAAAAAAAACATCTTTTTGGTTTATGCCTTTTTTCCTATTCTGATTAAGATTGGCTTTGTATAGAAACAGCGAATTTTTCATTTCCCACGATGATTTTGCGATATTTGATTTATGTATTATTTCTTTTATATTAGAGTATAAAAACTTATATGAGCCAAAATAACAGACTAAGTTTTATTTGTTGACCCTGTTTGTACCATTCATACATAAGGTGTTAATCAATGTACAGAAATTTTCAGTACATTTTGTCATATAAAAAGTATGAGAACTTATTTATAAAATCCATTCACTCAAAGATGAGAAATAACTTCCTGAATAAATTTTTTTTCTTAGATTAAACCAAACTGCAAACTAATTTTATGTAGATATAATAGTAAAATTGTGCAAAGAGTTTTTTTTTTTTCTTTTTTGTTCTTTGACTGATAGCAGGTCTTGATTGGGAGCCAGAAGAACGGGAAGAATGTTGTGTTCGTGTGTGGTGTCCTGAATTACTGCAGGAAGGACAATGGCATCATCTGACAATTGTCTTGAATCGAGCTGTTCTAAAAAATAGTTCTGTCTCTGTGTATATGGATGGCCAACACCATAGTACCCAAAAGGTAATATCCTATATGAATATTATACTGATGTATTCATCACAAATTCAAACATACATCTGTAGACTTATATATTCCTTAATGTTAGAATATATTAGTTTGAGATCAGCATGACATACATTTGAATTTTGTTTTGACTTAACAGGTCATAAGCAAGATTTGTGTCTTTTAACACTATTTTCATTTGACAGTAATAAACTGTTATTCATAAAAAAATCTCTTTATAGATTTGTTGTCCTACCAATGTAGTTAGTTATCTTTGTTTTGGTCATATGTTTATTGATGGTTGTAAGTTGAGGGAAGGTGTATTGTTTTTATTTGGTACTTTGTGATAGAAATTTTGATTTGTAAAACACAAAGGGGTTCTTGACATTTTTCGTAGTTTTTTATTTTTATTTTATTATTTTTTTTTATGGAAAGTTTTCAAAATGCAGTTCTTTAATAACTTACAAATAAATTTAGTACTTTTTTAAAAATAGGAAAGGGAAGCTTAGTTAATATTATGCAATTTTTAGCTATACATTTTTCATTTTATGTGAAATTAATTTCTTTCGGTGAACTAATTAAAAATTTAGTAAAGTATCTTTTTAAAATCCTGAAGTAGACAAAAATAACATATTAAATTTTTATTTCTAAATTTGTTTCAAATAGTTAATTGTATAAATCAACTGTATTAGTAATATAAAAATGCATGTAGAATATATTATTATTTATCACATTGTTTTAGGATTGGAAGTAATAATTTATGATGGACTTAATTTTTTGGAGGGGATGTAAATTATAGCAATTTTTCTTAATACCTTTTATTATTTTTAAAAATTTTGATAATTTTACTTAGAATTGTAATTGATGTATGCAGGCTCTAAGCAATTGCCTGTCTAGTGTGTAGCATCACTCATGGCAGTATGGCGGGGGAGTGTGCGGTGCATGCCACATTCCGCCAAGTTGCCGGCGCAGGCGAGAGTGGCATGCACCGCACACTGATGAAGGTGGTAGTTTGTCTCAGTAGAAACCCAGAAGTATTAGAGAGCATATAGACTCACAACTTCTCAGCAATCTTCTATAATTCATACAAAGTTTGAGATTTGAACTTTTTTTTTTCTCTATGATATTCCATATGTTCCTGTTCGGATTGCAATCAATTGGCCTAAATTACCAAGAAAACAATATCTCTGTAGTGAGTTCATCAAACAATTTGAATACAATTCATGAGTAATAGCAACTTGCATTACCTTCTTCAAGAATGAAGTTTCCAATGAGAGGCTAAAGATGCAGAAATGGAAGCACAGGATTGTCAGGAATATTGTGTTAATATTGATCAGTGATTGAATGTCACATCATTATTCCCATTTCAGTTCACATAAATAGTCCCCAAATAAAAATGTCAACCCCATTAGTTAACCCACTCTTTGCTAGAAAGTTTTTTCTCTCCATGCTTTTTTGTAATTTTGCAGTGGGCATATACCAACAAGAATCTGGACTCATCAATCCAGGCAATATATTTCCATACGATTAGGGTCTAGTGCAGTGATGACGAACCTATGAAATGTGGGTCAAACACTGACCCACAATTGCTAGACAACAACTTGTTTGTTTATGCAGGTTTATTTAGATTTTCTAACTTGTGAAGATTATTTATATTCTATTTGTATTTTTTAAAGCACTGCTTTGACACCAAAGCAATTTGATTACTGTCTATAACCTTCAGTTGGATCATTACAGTTCCAAAGTTATGCAAATGTATATGAAAGTACATAGTGTTTGAAAAAAAGCAAAAGTGTTTACAAAATATCAAATAAAGTGCATAATTTTAATCACATTTTGTTTGTTGAAAAAAATTGACAAAGCAAAGCAAATAACCATATTTAAAGCACTTTCTTTGGATAAAGTGCACTTTTGTAGGGTTATGTTCAGTTATGTTTGTAGAAAGAGACTTTTGCTGCCCTTGTATCACCCCTTCTCTGTTTTACATTCTGAGGCACCAATAGGTGCTTTGCACATGTCTGTTATTCTCGATACTAGCAATTTTTGTCTTGCTGTTTAAGACTCATCTGTACAGGTCAGGACCAGTGTTGAACTTAATGTCACATATTTCAAATGCATTTAAAAGTAATGTGCATTGATGTGTATGTATATTAGGTATGTTAATACAAAATTTCTTCTCAAATTATTGTATTCTAAGTATAAATATTTTTAATAGTAACCCTGTACTATGTCGGCAGTTAAAAAATTAAAAGCACGTCATACAAGTTTCAGGTTATATTAAGCTGAGTGGTTTGGTAAATATAGTGTGATTAAAAGGAATAAAATGGGGTTATATGTGTAATTTGTAATGAAAAAGTGACTTCACGTACATATAATGTAAAAAAACTTTGAAACGTGGCATTCTAATTTCAGCATGTCAACAGATGAAAAGGAAAAAACATATTTTTCACAAAAAATGGAAAAATTTTCCGAAAGCAGTGCTTTAAAGTTTTTTGGCTCCAAAAAATAACATTACAGCTGCTAGTTTCCAAGTTGCCCATTGCATTGCTTGCCACAGGAAACCTTTTTCAGGAGAATTTGTAAAAAAAAGTATTTTTAGAATGTAGTCCTACATTGTTTGCTGATTTTAAAGAAAAAGACTTGATTACAAAGCGAAAAAATGAGTTACCTATAACTTACAATATAATTAAAAATCAAGTTATAGAATTATAAAAGAATATTTTTTCGCAAATACATAACAACCTTAATTATGCAGAAATGCATTCAATGCTTTAGACGAGAGTAAATGGTTATGCACAATTAGCAGTTTTTGCTTGGTACAAGTATGGATTTATATATATATAATGAAAGAAGAGTTAATAAAACTAGTAACATTGAAAGGAAAGTGTACTGGTCTTGATATTTTTAAAGAATTTAATATTGCAATTAAGGAAATTGATATTAACTTTCAGAAAATAGTTTCTGTAACAAAAGATTGTGCACTTAGTATGGTAGAGAAAAACATTCTTTAGTATCTTAAGCAACATATATCACATTCTCCTAATTAATTTTCATTGTATAATACACCAGCAAGTTTTATATGCAAAGCATGGGTTAAAAATATTTTCCAGCATAATTTCAGTTGTAATAAAAATAACCAACTTTTTAAATACTAGCACTATTTATAAGTAGATATTTGCACAATTCTTAGAGGAAATTGAATGCCGAAATTCAGAGATTTTGACGTACAACAACCTGCGATGGCTTAATTTCAGTCAAGTTCTTAATCACTTTGTAATGTTATTAAAAGAATTTAAGCTCTTTTTAATTGAAAAAGACAATAGTTTCTAGGAATTATCCGATATACATTGGTTAAATGATTTAATGTTTTTATGTGACAGCATTTTAATGAACTGAATAAAAAACTTCAAGTTCATGGACTAATTGTTTTCACGATGTTTGAAAATATTAAAATATTTATGATGAAACTTGACACCTTTACTAAGGATTTGGAAATGAAAATCATCAAATATTTTCCTCAATTACAAAAACATTTTGAAAACTCCATTGACATTCAAGAAAATGCAATTAAAAAATACAGTCGTACCTCCATTTAACGAAGTTGCTAAATCCTGAAAAATAGTTCGTTATATAGAGGTTCATCTTTCAATATACTTTATAAACCACATAAAACAAATTTTAAATTCATGAACACTACCGTAATTTCGCACGTATAGTCCGCAGACACGATTTTATATTAAAAAAAATTTCAAGAATCGTCAGATAGTCCGCGGACTATACGTCCGAAATTACGTTATTTTAATACGTCAATATTAATGTATTTTAGAAACAAAGAACTAAGTATAAATAGAAAAAAGTACTTCCTTACTAATATACCTTCAGAAATAAAACGCTAAATACAAATAAAAAACAGTGCTTACTAATTAATCATATATTAATTAATCACACATTCTACTACATTAAGGAAAACCTTCAAAGTCCGATTCATCGGTATCAGAATTAAACAGTTCTAATATATTTTTGGGAAGAGTGTTCGAAAGTTCATTTTCAGCATCACTATCTTCACTGTCAGTGATTTCCTCGCTTTCACTAACAATCCCGGCTTTTATAAATCCCGATCAGATGGTGGACACTTTAACACTTTTCCAGGATTTATCGACACATTCGGCAACTTCAGTGTATGAAGCGCGTCTCATATTTCCTCCTTTTGTACAAGTATGTAAACCTTCCGACATCCAGTTCTCCCAGCTTGCACGTACGTGGGACTTGAAACTTCTGTTCACACTAATATCCAGAGGTTGCAGGATTTTTGTTAAACCTCCTGGAATAACGCTAAGTTCAGCACCGATGTTTTTTTTTTAGCTTCTGCCTTTACACTGTCTTTTATGTGTGTCCTCATGGAATCCATAATTAGTACTCCTTTGGAATTGAAAAAGGCACCTTCTCTCTTCTTCCAAACTTCTTGAAACCAATCGAGCATAATGTCCTCGTTGCACCAACCCTTTTCATTGCACCGTATTACGACGCTTCGAGGAAAATTTTCCTTGGGAATTGTTTTTCTCTTAAAAATTAAGAGCGGCTTCAACTTTGTGCCGTCAGCACAGCAGGCGAGCATCACTGTGAAATTGGTCTTTTCTTGACCAGTTGTTGTTATTGGTACTACTCATTCATTCTGCACTATGCTCTATGGTTTATTATCGATACATACTGTTACGAATTTTGTATAAAATAATGTAAATAATTTGAATTTGGATGTGCAATGCCTTTATATTACTCTATATTTATTTCATGTTAAGATTGTAATATTCACAAGCAAGCCGTCCCTTACGTTATAATGGCAATTCAATGGGAATTTGGCGAAATATTGGAGATAGAGCCAAGTTGGCATCATTTTTGGTGACCAATTTGGCGACATTGGCGAGTTCGCGACCCTCTGGATTCTTCTAGAAATTAGTAGAAAAATCCACTAATTTCACGATCTGTGGCGCAAGCGCATCTTTCGAGAAATTTCGGCCTCTGCTATAAATAGAGAGAGACTCGCCGCAACGGTCAGTCTGATTTCAACCAGCGAGTAGGAAGCACTGTTTTGATTAGACTTGCCTTGAACTTAATCAGCTCGGCTGTGCTTGTGAATAATCATTTACATACGTGTATTTAGACACTGCTTATTGTGTCTGAGTTCTGTTGAAGGTGTGAAATCCTTCTGTTATCTATTCAGTGAACTTTGCTGTTGAATCCTGTATTTTTAAGGATTGATTTACGCTAATAAATACGCATTGCTTGCAAAGAACTGTCTTGTTGCTTACGATTCCTTTTGCATAAAATCCTCGAACCCCGATCTACGTAACAATACGGATGTTTTCTTGGAATCTCGCGCTTTTTTTATATTTGATCATCGGCAGTTCACGACAGCGTTTTTTTTTTAATTTCGACGATTTTAACTGTGAACAACCAGCATATTATCCGCACTGGTGGATAGTCTGCAGCTTCAAAAATTCGCATTTTAAACACAGATAGTCCGCGGACTATACGCGCGAAATTACGGTATATATTAAAAAGAGTAATTATTCACACCTTTTTGTAAATTAATATTTATTTTATATATCTTACCTATCAAAAAGAAAGGAAAACAAGAGAAAAGAATGTCGAGGAATATACTGTATTTTCAAAATTAAGAAAGTAATTAATATTAAAATTAGTGCATTTTAAGGATATTTTCTAATTTAAAACATACATGTAATTTTAAACTTACATTTTTTTAGATACGTGTGATAACGTGTATGTTTTGAAATTCTAAACATACATTATCACATGCATCCTTAAATTTAATTACTCATAAAATCTGTTAATTTTGTTTGGATAAAAAGTGCTTTGTTTTATGATACACCTCGCATCTTTGCAATGCACCAAAAATCCCTTCAAGTGTATTTTTCATATCTTTTCTTAATTTTTTTCTTGCCATCCTTTGCTACCTGGAAATTGGTCATATCCTAATGCCTTGGGAAATTGAAAAGCTTTATCTATTAGGAAAGGTCCAGAGATAGGAACATTTTTATCTCGCATTGAGTGTATCCACTTCATACTGCCTTGTCGACATCTTCATAGACACATGTTCTTAAGCATTTTGAACAAGAATTTGAGGAATTATAATTTTGTAACATCTCAATTTTTCATGATGATTGATAAACTGTTTGGAGGAATACCAAATTTTTAAGCAATATCCTTTTTCTTGACTCCTTTATCCACTTCCTGAAGAATTAAATTTCTTTTGTTAAATGCTCAAAAACTTGTGTTTTGACATTTTTGAGCAACAAGAAACAAAGCTAACAATATGACAGATCAACACTTCAAATGAACGAAGACTAGTTCAGGAACACGAGACTACTCCACTGAAGGTGAAAGGGGATATCGAAGATGTTTCTAATGAACTGGACAGTGGAGCAGTGGCGTAACGGAAAATAACTGCCCCCCCCCTGCAAGGTCAGGTCTTGGGCCCCAAGCCGGATATATATATTATATATAGAGAGAGAGGCGAATGAAAAAATATATTTTTTTGCAAAAGCTATCCGTTTCAGCCATTTGGTCATTGAAATATGACTTTCTGCAAGACAGTCGACTACGGTATCCAGCCTTTTTCGAGATTTTTCTTGCAGTATCCGCACAAATGTTTGTCTTAAACTTCTCGTGAATGTCTGTTTCTATTTGAGTTGCATTTAAAAGTGGATTTTTTTTCACCAAGGATATCATACTTGGTTTTTCTCTGATTGTGAGTTTAGATGGACGACCTGAACAAGGTTTAGATGTGTAAACTCTTGTAGATTTAAAGATATTAATAATGCGTTGGATAGATGAATACTGCCGTTCAACGGATGGGGCAATATCTCGATGACTTTTTCCCATATATTAACAATGATTTTATGCTTACTGATACTAAAATCCTTCCTTTAATTTTTCATATCCATGAATTGTTTCATATCTCACAAAAACGTTAATATTATTGCGTCACAGCTTTCTTAAGCTATTTTACTTGATAACGGAATGCAAAAACTCGGTAAACCTATAACGCCTGTTGATAAAAATTTCAAGAATATTTCAAATAGAGAACACACACTTTTTCTGCCTACGATTTGTGTACTTTGCTACAAAATTTCCGTTATCTTATGTAGTTTTAATTCAAATTTAACGAATTCTTGCTTGCTCAGTATTTAAATAATAGTAAACAAATTCATGAAATATTGTGCGAAAAAAATTATATTTCTATTAAATTTTACCTTCTCTGTATGATTTGTTATGGGTGAACGCAACTTTTTCTAGCAAGTATGTGTGTTTTTTTATACAAATGATTACCAAACCGTAACAAGTTTATATATATATGCTTTTACAAAGATTACCAAACTATAACATAATGTACCTTTACACATCACGTAAAAATTTTAATGTTAAACTTATAACTGAAAACAAAATCAACCGTAATCTGAGTAAACGAAGTAAATAATGTATAACATTAGAGAGTATTAAAAAAATTCATTAATATGGGAAATCTAACCACAGATAACCTGATGACTTAAATAAAAATGAACACTGTAAAATAATTTTTGATGTAAAATTCTTACGAAAGAAAAAAGTATCACTTACCTCATTCTTGGTTTGTGCATCCTGAGATGAGCTTGATCTAAAGTTTGATTAAAGTATCCTAGCATAAATACAGCAACTTTTAATAAGGAGAGTTCTTTGTATGATGCAAAAATGATTCCATGAAAAAAGAAATAAAAAACTGATACATTCCATTATGCTTTCTTCTCTCGTTATGCTTCATTTGATAGAATACTCCTAAATCTAGACCAAATTTTAATTTAAAATCCTTCCTGTGCTTTTCCAAGTATCGTAATATTATTTTACTTGAAAAAAGCAAAACAGTTGTACGTTATTTACGACTTCACTAAATAAAAATTAAATGCATGGGGGGCACTAAAGATGGCAATTTGTTGATTTGTTGCTTCGTGAAAAGTAAATCATATCTTTTTTCCCCTCCCTGTAGCTAATGTAAGGTATTCTGTCATCATAACAGTGAAGAATTTTTATATCTTCCTAGCATTTTATCCGATTCTCAGTCTGATTTTTGTTTTATCTTTCAATAATTTAGGTTTTAAGAAAAACCCTCTGAAGAAAAGTATCTTTCTCTCGCGTCACCGGGATTACAGCAAATAAAAAAAATGTTTTTTGATTTGGTTATTGGATCAAGGATATCTAAAAAGCGTATTAAAGTTATGATTTTGAATAACTTTTAAATCGCCAATTGGAAAATCGCTTAAAAATTCGATTTTAAAAAAATGCAAAGCTAATTTTGAGAAAATCTATGTTAATGGCGCCAGTCAGGCTCCCCCCCCCCCCCCGAAGTGCTGGGGTGTTATCTTACGCCACTGCAGTGGAGGTTAAAGGTTGCACTTCTTGGATGAAAGCCTAGAATTCTATTGCCCTCGGCAAGTTAAGAGTACCTAATAAAACCAATTCAAGATTTATGACTACCATAAAATGTGTTAAAAAAGAGAATAACTTGAAATGTTCAGAAATACTTTAAAAATAGGGGGGGGGGATTTAACCACAAGAAAAAAAAGTTTGTTGTATAGAAAAGGCATTTCGCTATAGAGAGGTTATTTTACAAAGAAAATCGTGAAATGTTCTTTGTTCCAGGAAAAGTTTGCAATGTAGATGTTTGTAATATGGAGGTTTGATTGAAATTAATGATTATACATGAAATAAAACAAGCTTTTGAGGAGATATTCAATCAATTTAAAAGTTTGGAAAATACATTTTATTTCATATCCATACAAAATAGAATTTGAAGCAATGGAGTTAACCAAATTTATGTAGCAGGGTATCAATTACTAAGAAATTGAATTAGTTGAATTTCAAAGCAACGTAGTGTGGAAAACAAAATCTGAAGACTTGATTTCTGAAGTAGAAGGAAAACTGTGCGAAAGTATTGTAGATAATATTGATCCCACTGTAAAAATTGAAAATATTATATTAAGCCTATGAGATTCTGTACCAAATAATTTTATATTGATGAAAAAAATAGTTAACACTCTTTTAACGATGTTCGGGTCAACACATTCCCTGTGTGAAAAATTGGTTTTTTTTTTCCAATGAACTTTGTAAAATCTTGTAATAGAAATAGACATGACAGAGAATTAATTGTGAAATGCGTTAAACTAATGAATACAAAATATGAACCTAATATTAAAACTATCTGAAAATAAGCAGCAACTAATTTCTCATTAAATACTTTAAAATCAATTTTGTTATATATATGTATATATATTCTAAAATATGATATTTCATAATATAGTATGTAAATTTTGTTACTCCTTGTTTATTCAAACACTTATATCCATTTGCACCAAACACTTAAGAATTTTTAACACCACTAAAAAATTTTAAATCATCAAACCACACCCACTTTTTTACCTGTTAAGCCAATTGAATTTTAAAAATGTTTATTTTTGAAAAAATTCAATTGAAAATTTTTAAACTTCACTTTGGTGCAAAGGGGCATTAGTGACCCATGAGCTAGTACTAAAAGAATATGAACAAAATTTGACCTGCATCTCAAAAGGGTTTGCTATTTCTGGTCTAGCGGCTAACATTCTTGTGCTCATGCTAATATTTCCACCTCGTGATGTGCAGTCATCAGAGATAGCTTTGTGAGAGGATGGCTTCTGTACCTGTTATAAAAATATGAATAGAGTAGTTGTTAACCACATTTTTGTCTACTAGCATTAAATTGTTGAAGGTGTCATGCACTGCAGGTTGTCTATCTTGTGTTATGTCATTATAGTATTTACTTTTTAAAAATAATAAATTATATGCTTTGATAATTTGCTTACCATTTACATAGTCATATATAGCACAACATTTACTAGAAGCCAATTACTGTAATTCAATTGCTGTACTATGTAATACAAATACATGAGAATTGTATTGTGTATATATGAGAAATTACTTGTCATCTGTTTTGCTTTTCCATTGATTTCTGTATCTAATATAAATATATATTTTTTTCTTTTAGCTTCATTATATCTCTCAAAACCCTGGTGGTGGTGCTGCAAATTTAACTGTTGCCACTTCTATCTTTGGTTTCATCGGAACACCTCCTCAATTTCGAAGGCAATCCAAACTGTTGTGGAAACAGGGTCCATGTCATTTAGTTGAAGAAGTATTGTCTCCTGTTGCAATTGCGATGTTATACCAACTGGGGCCTTGTTATACGGGTAGTGTCCAAGCTCCTACACTATCTGGTAAATAATTCTTTTACATTTTGATTCTGTTTTCTTTTATAACAAGTATAATTACTTGTGTATCATTTCTTTTATGTATAATACCCTATTAATTCCATAATTCAGCTTTAACTCACTTTTTATTAGTGTGTGTTCATGGCTTCTTTTTTTTTATTATTATTTAAAGTGAATTAAATCTATATTTCCTTTGTATGATGTAAATGTTTGGTCAATAATGTTCAGTTCAAAATAAATAACCCCAAAATAATTTTTGCCTTTCATGACTCTTATAATGAAAATTTAGACAAGTGAAAAAAATTTTAATTTATTGCACATGTAATAGTTAATATCTTCATAACTGGAAGAAGACAATACAAATTTTATTATTAAAAAATGTTTAATTTTTACTCTTTAGGTGTTGATGTGCATCAGCCACTTGTAGCTGAAGAAAAAATTGTTTTTGGCATCAATGCCGCAGCTGTGTCTGTGATGACGCTTGCAAAGATTAGGAGAGTGTACAGCAAGGCAGATTGCAGATCTATAGCCAAAATGGTAAAAATTGCAGATACCTTTTATATATTATTTTAAGTTTTCTTACACTTTTCTAAGATTTCCCATTTAAATTATATTTAATTGTTTTAAAAGGTACTGAAGTATATATGGAATAATTATTTCTAACCATCTAAATAAGGAATCATAATTCTTTTAGTTAACAATCTGTCAACCATTGAATTACTTGCAAAAAATGTATGTTTTGAATCAGAGTTTTTTCTTTAATATTAGTTGGGCATGTCTTCCCATGAAAATGCTACACCTATTCATATTTTGCATAATTCAGGAGGCCATCTCAGTGGCCCTGCTCGTTGTTTGGGTGGAATTCTTGTTGGATATCTTGGTATGTGTGGAATTTAATAATTTTATTAATATTTATTTGATTCCAAAAATATATCAAAAATATTTTTATTACAAAATATAAAATTCTCCTTATTTTTAATATGCTAGTACTTATATAAAGATGTGATGAAGTTTAATGTTTAATAAAAAAAATTAAAATTATTAAACAAAGCTTTATTTTTATTTTGATATTTCCATCTATATCTTTGTCTTCCTTATAATTTTTTCCTATGAAAAATACTTTCTAAGGTCTTTTAACTGATAACTTTTTCTGGTTCAGATGTTTTTGTGATTTTGGGTAGATAATAATGAAGTAATGATTTCAAGTAGAAAATGTAAGAAGTTGTTTTGTGCTATATGATGATTTGCATTTTTTTGAAAAAAAATAATGTGCCTTATAAAATTTATATAAAAAGTGCTTTGTGTGGTTGTTTTAAAGATTGATTTTTGTTGGCATTCCATTAAAATATTTTAGTTTAATTTGATAAAATTTTATTACATTATTTTTAACTGAAATTTGAATAACACTGAATTATTCTGTATCCTTTAGTTAATGCTACTAAATTAAATCATAATATATTTTTGTGTACTTATTAAAAGTTTACTTTTATTTATTTATTTATTGTCTATTTGAATATTGATCAAAGTTACACAATACATGTAGCAGAAATTTTGCAAATTTTGTTGTTGTTGAAAACTCATAAATTTTTATGTTTGGATCAATTAATATGTTATAAATGGGAAATATTTTCTATTTCTTCATTTTTTCTTTTATTCTTTCAATTAGTGTTTAAAAATATGATGTTGAGACAGTTTTACTGTAGACTATTAAATTAATAACTTTTACGAATTTCAAAATAGGTGCTAGAACTTTTGTTCCTCATCCTGTGTCATTGACAATCGACAATGTTGGCGGAACAGCAACTCTTTTGGGTCTTGTTGCCATGGCAAAAGATGTTGAGGGTCTTTATGCTGCTGTCAAAGCCTTGGTGTGTGTTGTTAAAAGTAATAGAGCTGCTCAACAAGAAATGGATAGAATGAAAAGATACCAGGTGATTCATAATTTCACTGCAATCTACTTTTTTTTGAAGGAATGTTTATTTTTAGTTGTTGGGGGAATTATGGTTAGCATTTATCTCTAAGAGTTTTTTTTTTTCTGTATGGATACATTTTATGAATGTTATATAATTCCTGTTATAAGAGAATTTGTGATGGTTAAAATTGTAATTAATAATATTTATTGAACAATATTACCCCCACATCAAAATTAAGGAAATTTTTTTAAAAAATTCAATTATTAATATAGTTCCATTATTAAATTTAATGTACTAACATAATTATGGTATTGATAAAGTACTTGGAAATCACAGCAGGCAAGGTTTGTTGGAGCATAATTAATAAGCTTTCTCAGATGTGTACCTCCTGATGATTGAATATCTTATGCCGGAGGAAGTATCTAGAACTGAATTTACATAAGCCCTTCAGTATCAGTGGGAAGACATCCTAAAAAGTGTATGGTAACTGTGTTTTTCATGTAAAAAAAAGAAAAGTATTCAAATTTTAGACTAAACTGTGACATCAAATATTTTTTGTAATGATATGGTGATAATTCTAAAAAAAGAATATCACTGTGTATAGTAAAAAAAATTAATATGTACCAACTAATAAATTCTAACTTTGTGCGAATTGCAAATAATAATTCAGATGTGTTATTTAACATAAAGTAGGGATAAGATTAGATTATAGCTAAGTAGTTAGTTAAATTTGTGAAAGAAAAATATCATTTAGAAAAATTTCATATTGAAAGCAAGAGGGAATTTCTAAAATCAATTCCATTTAAATTTAAAATGACTTTTTTTTTTTTTTTTTGCTTTTTATTGTATTAAGCATTTGAAAAATCTTGTATGATAAAGATGAAAATTTTATTTTTAATCCAAATATTTTTGGATTTGGTTTTTTTAGAACAATAGTTATTTAAGGATTTCATTAATGCTGCTTGATTTTTTTTTATTTAGACTCTTGCCATGCTGCTGAAGAAAAAGCGTAGCCTTCTAAACAGTCATATCTTACATCTAACTTTTTCATTAGTTGGAACTGTAGACAGTGGTAGAGAAAGCACCTCCATCCCTAATGTATCAGCTTTTGAGGATTTGCTGTGTGATCTTGAAGTAAATTATATGCATTTTCAAAAATAAATATATAAACAATTGCTAGTGCATAGTCATATATATTGTTATTTATAGTTGAAAATTTAATTCCATAATTTTGTGAAAGAAAATCATTTCTTTTTCTGTAAATTTTGAATACAAATAGGTTTGGCAAGACTCTCCTGGAGATCTTCAGAAATCCTTGTATGAACATTTTTGTGAGCTTGCTGCTGAATCTAGGTAATGCATTTCATATTCATGTTGATTAAATTTTTTTTACACATTGATCTCTCAGTTGTAAACTATAAATATTGGTAAACTCTGGATTGAACTAACACACTTTGCTCATTCACTTTCATTATCATTATAGAATCATATATTAGCATAAGATTTGCATCTTATTTTCTATTGTAAATTTTCTCATTTAGTTATGCATTATTTCTGAACATTTCTTTATTCATACATAATGAATAAATTTTATTGCTACTTTATGCAATATAGCAAAAGGGTTTAGGGAATTGATTTCTTTACAAATTTATGAATTGTACGGATTAATTTATTGTTAGAAAATATTATATGTATTTATCTTTTATTGCCATCTAACTTGTATTGGGATGATTTTATAAATTTTTTTATTAAAAACTTTGAAATGATTGTTTTATATAAATCTTGTCCAGTGATGCACACAGGAATTTTTCAAGGGAATTTTTCACTTGTCCGAGGTCGAAAGTCAACCATTTTCATAACATAGTCCAATACGCCGCCCAATGTATTCTTTTGATTTTGTTGATTTTCAAAAACAAAAAACAGTAAAAAATTAATTAATTAATAATTAGCATTAATTAATAAAGTGAATTATTAATAACAAATATAAAATTAAATTTTACTTACTATACACATAGGATTATAATAAAAAAAATTAAGGGTTTAGGGGGGGTCCGGACCCGGGGACCCACCTTCTTGTGTACACCACTGATCTTGTCATATTGTAAATAAAAATCTATCATTTAATTCTCAAGTAATTTAAAAACCGATTTTTCTTTTTAAAAATATAATAATAAACACATTTTGTTAAAATATTTTTATTTAAGCAAAAAGTTTTTAATCTTTTAAATATGTCTGTTGTTAATTTTAATATATTTAATTATTTGAATATACAGTAGAATCCGGAAAACTGAACACTCAGTAACCTGGCTGTCCAAATAACTCAGCCACACCCTTGTAGAGTATCTGATGCAGAAATTACTGCTACTGTCACAGTTAATGAAAAACATGCCAGAAAATGATGAAGACATTAATGTTGAGGACACCGTACAAACTTCTAAAATATCACATGGTGGGGAACTAAAGGTTGTTGGAACTGCCTTTCAGTATTTTGAACAACCAAGTGCATCAGTAATGTTCCTTCATCATCTATGCGATGAAGTATCAAAACACTGAGTACAATATGGTACAGGAAAGGACATCACACATTTCTTGAAGGAAATTTGTTAATTTCTGCAAGGTTGGATACATAATTTTCATTATAGACAGCTTTATGCCTTTGTTAATTATCTGAGGTGTGTGTGATCAGGTAAATTTCTGTGCACTATGTATTCATTAATTTTCATTTTCATGTAACAAATACTCTATTCCTTCATAAAGTACATACCTTTTCTTTGTTTAAGGGTATTTGGGCAATTTATTTTCTATTGTATTCTCAAACAAACGATACATACAAGTGCTGTACAATATCTTCTAAGGATGCACTCATACTTATTAATTTTTAATACCATTCTTGCTAACCTATCATTTTCGCAAACTTGGCCACTCTTCGGTCCACATTAGGGAGAGTTTTTGGGACTCTACTGTGTGTGTGTGTTTGATTTAATATATTTGAATATCACTCACAGTGAAACTTAACCAACAATAGCTGTAGTATCCATTCTTCAATCGGGTGAATATTTAAAATGAGTTTCATCATTCTCCAGCTAACTTGTATAAATTTTAAAATGATGGCCTTCCATTTAATTTTTAGTAAATTTTAAAAAAATGTTTTTTTTTTCTACTCTTTTAAGGAGCATCTGAATTGACATCAGGCACACATACAAACTCTTTCTTTTATTAGTATATTTTTTCACAAATAGAATATAAAAGAGTGCAAAATTGATTGAAAATTACTGTGTATTATTTTATTTTATCCAATTTAATCTTATTCAGTGAGCACAGAACCAATATAAAAATCTTGCGAGATTTGAATATGGTGAGCCGTCTTTTACATGTTTTGAAACTACTGCATTTGTCATCAGCTACTTGTCGTATACTCTGCCGTCTTTTATGTATTTTACTACAAGATACTAACAGAAATGTTGATTTAAGATGGTAAGTATCAGTTTTTATCTTATTTAAACATAAAAATATTCTGTAATTTTAATTAATTTTTATTGATAAACCATTATAATGCAGTATAACTTGTTTTTATGCTGTCCTTTTTATGCGATTTTTTTCTCTTGAGGTATTTTTTTTTTATGCTGTACAGGAATTTCAATGGTCTTGGTGCCACTGTAATGTTTTTTATCAATGTATATATATGCACTTTGAGTCTTTCTGTTTATTTGTTATGAACAGTCTCTCAACATTGCATGTTCAATTGCTTTCTCTCAATGCGCTAGCAGCCCATGTTTCATTGAAGAAGAAACTTTCAATAACAGTGACATTATCAATAATTTGATACATTATGAAGATGGACAAGAAGAATCCAGTTTCCATGGAAGCGGATAAAATATATGCAGGAATCCAGCTTTCCAACAAATTGGAAAAGCATTTTCTTAAAATAGATACCAATTCCAAAAATAACTTCGATCATGCATATCTGGTTATCAAGATGTTTACAAGCAACTGATCAACTGGCTTTTGTTGCTAAAACTTATCACTTACTTTATGGTGCCAAAAAATAAATCAATTGAAATTGTATCTTCAAGTGACAAAAGAAATTTGAACTAATTCATCACCAGGAAGATGCGGATTCTAATGGGTAGCAGGGGGAATTATGTACATGCATTTTGAAAACTTTTCTATGCATATTAAGTAATTAAATGTTTTAAAAATGTTTCATGTGTAATTTAATTATTTATTTTGTTATGGCAGTACTTTCTGATAAATTCTTTAAATAATTGATGTATTTCCTACTTGTGACTTTTTTTATACAGTCCCTCTCCACCGCTTAAATTTTCTATTATATGACAAAGTTGTTTGTTATATGTATTTATGAAATTTTTGAATATTTTTTGTGTGGTTTGTTTTTATGCTGTCCCTATCTACTGCACAAAAGCAAGTTTTACTGTATTTTTTTATTTAAAACCGTTGATGTTTGAAAATTAGTAAAACTGCTGATAAATACTTAACTGAATATCTTGCTTATAATTTCAGTAATAGAAATTGTGTAAGGTTATAATAATGTATTAATCAAATATGATTAGTTAAAGTACTTATTTCAAAAGCTGTAGTGTCTGTTTCATACAAATGTTGAGTTTTTAAAAATAAAATTTGGTGAGATTTTATTAGCAGACTTTTCAATTTTCTTTAAATTGGCACTAAATTTAGTCAACAATGTAGAAAAGAGTAAAATATAAATTCTTTTTTGAGATATCTTCTCAAATATTTTTCACCCAACTGCATTTGGCTTACACTAAAAGATTAATTTAATAGAATCATGCTTTTTAGAATAAAATAGAAAATGAATATGCAAAAAAAAAAAAGATATATAGAAATGAATTAATACAAATAATATTAGAAAAATAATAAATTATTAAAAAAGATAAAATAAGCTTAACTTGTAAAACATAGAAATTTTACTCTAAACCAGTTCCATAAAATGATTCATATCAGAAAACCTAAAGCTGAGATGAAAATCACAAAGCTAACTATAATTTAGTTCAAAACTATCTGTAATAGATTACTCACACATAAACCAATTTAGTTACAGAATAAATTGAAAAAGAAATTACAGCGTTAACGTTAATTGAAATAAAAAAAAACAACTGCTATCTACCTTATGAAAGTGTGAAATAAAAAAAAATTACAATATTAACATTAACCAGTTAAAAACTCTAAAACAAATAGAACAAAAATCTCTGTCAATATTAAAATTTCATAGTTAAAAATATATATATGTGTATTTATATATATAAATATATATTGCAGCAATTTGTTCAAAAAGCATTTGTAATTCTACCACAATTAATTAATAAATAGATTTAATAATGAAAATAAGTAACAGTCTCCAAAAAACTACATGAAGAATAATTTGTTGACATTAAAATTGGTATGACATCAAATTGCATGAGATTTGAAGCTTTTTTCAAAAATAGGTTTTAAAAAAATCTTTTACCCTCATCAAAAATGTACTGCAATGTAAAAACACAAACTCTTCCTTTATTAGTGTATTATGTAGATTTCTGTTTCACTTTCAGTTTGATATTTGAAATTATAAGAATCATGGCTCTTATATCTCTGAATTTGAACTAAAATTTAGTCATTCATAATATAATCGAAATTGCTTCTAAAACTAATTTATTGTAATTGTAACTAATTTTCTGCAATTTTTTCCTTCCAGTTTTGGGCAATTTGTTGCTGCAACTATTCCATTATCTTCTGTAAAAGAAAAAGAAATGAGTATTAAAGGAAATATCAATAATGCTCTTGTTAATTCTGGTATGTTTCCCAGTGTAGTCTTTTATTTTTTAAGAATGTGTATTTGTTTATTCTGATGTCTTGTATTAGTATTTTATGTCAAGTTTATAATTTTGCTACTTTTGAATGTTAAAATTTTTTATGAGAGTAATGTATCTTTCTTGTTTTATAAAAATAAGTTTCAATACTCATGAAATGGGGTAAAGAATTCTTTAAATTATTTAATTTTCTCATAGAAAAAATTAACATTGTTTTAACTGAATACTGCTGTTTTTAAAAATATGCTGTTGTTGCTAATGCCACCTGTCTGACAGTGTCATATTGAGGCTCACAAAATTCATCGTGGCAAAAGGCTGTATGCTTGTCATTAGCTGTACCTTTGAGGACCATACAGGTGACAGTGTGATTTGACTCAGTTCCACCACCAATTTGGAGGGAGAACACCATGGAGGTGGTCACAGAGGCCTCCCACCCCCTTCCACCAATTTCATAATGCAGCTCAACGACTATTTAGACCCACTAAGGCACTATATATTTACAAACATCCATGCCTTCTCCAGGATTTGATCCCAAACCATATGAAACAGCAATCAGCATCACTAACCACTATACCGGAAGGCCGGCTTTTAGAAATACAAAATATTTAACTGAAAAATTAAATGCACTCTTATGCTACTCACTTAATTCTTTAGGAAGCAATTTTTCACCTAAAGATATTAATTAATTTCTGTTATATTTTCAGTTTTATATTATTTTATTTTTAAGTAAATTATAAAAAAGTAATAGAGTTTTCCAAAACATCAACAACAAAAAATGTTTATGAAAATTCTTTATTAATAACTATATTAAAATGCCTTTTAACTGTATTATTTTAGCCTTTACATAATTTTTCAAAAGTTTCCTGTTTAACACATTCAGTGGTCTTCTCAAAAAAATATTTAATCTTTTGTCAAATATTTGAAGTTTTTAAAATCTCTTCTTTTTACACTTCATAATTTCTTTTGAATGCCTTTATTTCTGTAGTAATTTGAAAGGTAAAGTCACAGTTCTCTTTGCTGTAAAATGGTAGATGTTTCACATAAAAGTCTAATAGGATCTTAAAGCATCCCTTGAATTATCTTAATAAATAAAAATTCTCATTGTGTAGCTGTAGACTTTGATAGGGACAATAATTTCTTTCATAACTTATATATTAAGGGGGTTTTTTTGTCCTGAAGATTTTTAAATAAATTATATTGAACTCATTTTTAATACAATTTTTTCTTTAAAAATATATTTAAATAATTATATAAAAATATTATGCTTTTCTCTTTTCAGAAAAGAAAGATTTTGTGGATTCCAAAAATAACCAAAATATACTTCTCAGAAACCATTGCCTTGCTTTACTCTCTTCTTTACTTTCAAGATCAGGAACAGCCAATTATGCGTAATATTTATATTCATTTTGTATTTTTCGTTGTGTGTAGTTTTAGGATATTCTTTGTGTTGTTGTTGTTACTAATGCCACCTGTCTGACATTGTCAGATTGAGGCCCACAAAATTCATTGTGGAAAAGGGCTAGATTTGCAACTGACAGTATGTCTTGACTCAGTTCCATCCCAATTTTGAGGGAAAACATCCTAGAGGTGGTCAGGGGCCTCCCACCTCTCTTCCCCTTCCTACCTCATGAGAGAATCTGTAGCTCAATGGCTATTTAGAGTACCCCTATGATAATAAGCTTTTAATGTAATTAAAATCGGTCAAATGTCAATTCATTGCTCTAAAAAAACCACCAAGTTAATAAAAATATAGCAAGTGGTATGGCTATAAAAAATTAGCACCATTTTGTTTATTGTTCTGTTAATTCCATTCATATTCTAGTTGATGGAACGATTGGTATTTAAAATGTGTTTATAATGTTAAATTATGTCAAAATTACTATTCTGCTTGAAAAATAGTGCAGGATTAATGTTTATTGCATGTAAACATGTGAATTAGATCAATTGCTATGGGGCCTTGTAAATAACATGGGGCTCTTTGGGTATCTCGCCAAATTGGCGAGATATAGTTTAGTTGGCAACAGTTTTGGCAACTTATTTTGTTGCCAAGTGTCGCCAAATTTGGCGATATTTGATGACTTCCGGTTCCGGGCGGTTTTTCTATTTTCTGGAATGTTCTACCATTTTCACTGTGTCTATATAAGGCATACTGAAATGCAACATGGGGCAGTTGTTATTCAGATTTCTTGAAGCTCAGACGCGCCCGCAGCCTCTGTTACTTTACGGGTGATTCCGTTGTGATTTATGCCGAAGAGAGTACGAAAGCCTTCGGCTTTGAATTTGATCTATTCCCTGCTGGATCAGTACATTGTGTTGTGTTACTGTTGTGTTGTATTACTGTGACTTCGGCTGTTCTTATGCCTTTCTGAACATTGTATTCTTTATTGGGCTGATAATAAAGAACTGTTTTATCGCTGTCCTGATTAAAGTCTATTCAATCCCTGAACCCAGCAGTGAAATTAGTTACAATATAATAAAATGTTTTTAATGTTTAAATGAGAATATAGTTTAAGCTTAAGCTAGCAGTTAATACTGTCCTCTTTGTCTTGATCAAATTTTAATACCTCTGATCCTACCAAAGCATTGAAAAGTGAATTATATATCGAATGCCAAATAATTTTAAAATTGAATTATCAAATGACAAATAATATTAAAAATTTAAAATTATTATTATTATTTTTTTTTTTTTTTTTTTTTGCCAGGAATAATTTGATGTAGAATATTTTTTCGGCATCATGATAAAGAAAATCATTTGATTGCTACAAGTAGTTAGAGTTCATGGAGAAATTCAATAATCTTTCTCATTTGAATTAATGATCTATGTTAATTCGTAATTTTTTCCTCTTCAGATTCTGTGAAACAGTCATCAAATGTTTGGGCTATGATTGGGTATTGCTGTTTGTCCAGGAACATCTTCATCCCACAACTGTTGTATTGGGTCTCAAAATCTTATCAGTGTTTTTGAGTCATCAACATTTACTGCAGATATTTAGAGAATCATCTGTTAACGGGGGTTGGATTGCAGAGACAGATGCTGTTTTGAGCAATAGAGTGGATTTGGCCTTGGGTAATTATACTTTTTGTGTGAATTTTTTTGCTTAGTTTTATTATGGCATTTTATGTTTATCAGAAGTAAAGTTAAAGCAAAACAGATTTGCTTACTCTAATCAAGTATGCAACTTTCAGATTTTCATTAATACTATTCTTTCTATTGTATATGAAATATGTGCTTTAATATTTTACTTTATAGATGTTTTGAAACTAAAGGTAACTTAATCTAAATTGAGAATACAATCTTATCTTTTGAATTTTATGCTTATTTTTTTGTTTATTTAAAAATTAAACTAAAAATATATTGAATGCTTAAAGTATACTTTAAATGTTCTTTATTGACTGCTTAGAGTATTTTATATCTATATAAATAAAAATGTAATGTGTGTTTGTTCAAAGCCGCTAATCTCCGAAAGTACTGGACCATTTCCTCTGAAATATTGACATAATGTTGCATTTGAATCCGGATGGGTTTATATGTATTTAATATTTCTACATTCACTATAAACTTTTTAAAATTTAATTTTTTAGTAATTTTTTGGTATTATGACGTCATATGATGTCACGTTTCTCTCTTAAGGCGAAAATTTATACTTTACACACAGTTTTTTCGTGATTATTACTTATTTTTACTATAATTATGATGATTGATTGCCATATTTATCCATCTTTTTGTTCTTTGATACATAATTAGGAATATTTTTTGACTAAATCATTTTTTTTAAATTATTCTTTCAACAACTCAAGTTTTATTTTTTAATTTTGGCAACATTCAGATAGCATTATCGCAGGATGTTTACAATTTTGCATATATATTAAATCGTTGTTTTTTCGGTAATTTTAGGCTAGGTTTGTTTCTCTTTATTAAACAAAGATTATAATTGTATTGGATTTCTGTAATCTTCTTATTTTTCTGCCAAATAGTTAACATTTTTTAAGGGTTTGATGACAAAATTACACTGGCCGCGTGATCTGCACAAACCCGTAGCCTACCGCTTGAAATTTTCCACCTACTTTATCTTTCTCTAGTAATTCTAAAATAAATTAATTCAATATATATTTATGTTGGTTATTATTTTTTTTTATACTTATGTTTTTTTTTCGTCGACTGTTTACCTCAAATGAAAAGACATCGCCAAATGCTGCAATATGCATTCAGTGCTTGGAAACCGTTTTGTGCATATTCAAGTACAATATATTTTTTTCTACTTGAAGAAATTTTAATTTGGCGAAATTAATTGACAATATGTTTAATAAGTATGTTTTTTTCTCTGTTTCAGACAATTTTTTAAATTTCATTTGATGTTACTATTGAAGTACAAATTGCAGAATTAAGATTTTTTTTATATATATATATTGAGTCATCAAATTATTGTACCTTATTTTGTTTTTGATAGCTTTTTAAGATGTAAGTTGATGTTATTACTTCCTTAAACATATTCCATTAGTAATTTGTTAACAGAATACTTGAAGTTATTACGGTTTGCTTTTGTCAGGGACCTAGCTGATGCTGTATCAGCCATATCCGATACAGGGCCCTAGCATGTGTTACTACAATCTCACAAACATGGTGCTCATATCTGAAAAAAGGTCCCTAAAAGAAGTTTTGATGCAGGGCCCACTCGGAGCTGTTTTACAATTTCATATGTTTTTATTTTAAACTTTTTTCTTTTTAAGTGCAGTCAATCGCCCTCTGCGCATAAAATTTTATTGCAGAAAATTGAACTTATGTCATCACACTGGCAAAGCAAAAGCATTGTGAGGGGTAATTGTACATCAAATTGGGATAGGCATCATTGAATAAACAAAACAGATAAAACAGACAGATGGCTCAAATACGTGTCAAGGAAGCAGGTGGTCATAAGATTGTAATTATTTTTTTCAAATTATGCTTTTGCATTGATAAAGATAGTTCAGTCCTTTTTATTTCAATTAACATTAGAATTGTATTTCATTTTCAATTTATTTTTAAGCCAAGATAAAAACTTTAGATAATTTTAAATCTGTAGGCTATGGATCTATTTGGCATGATTTCAAAATCTCTCCACAAACAAGTAGTGTACCGATTGAAATCTTCCACCTATTTTATCTTTCTCCATTGATCCTAAATTAAATTAATATATAATTTTTATTTTTTGGTACTTAGATTTTTTTTTTAGTTGATCACTTACCTCAAATCAAAAGACATCCCCAAATGCTGCAATATGCATTCAATAATAGGAAACCATTCTATGCTGTTTGTATACTATAAAATAATTTTTTTGCAATTGGCTGTGAATTTTTTCACCAAATAGTTGTTGAAATTTCTGAAAGTTAGGGTAATAACACTAGACTTGCAAAGGATATATTTGGTGTGATTTCAAAAATTTACTTGATGTTACTGTGAAATACAAATGGCAAAATTAAGACTTTCTGATGTGTATTTTGTTTTTGTTTGGCTGCTTATGTACTATTTTTCCTTTTTTTTTTTTTAAATGTTTTGAAATTGTATGTTTTTGTTTTAACTTTTTTCCTTCTTTAGTGCAGTCAATTGGCTTCAGTACATAAAAAAAAAATGCTTTGCAGGAAATCAAATGTCGTTGTACTCGCTAAGCAAAAGTAATGCAAGGAGTAATTGCGCAGCAAATAAGAAAAACAGACAAAGAATGGTATAAACATCTGCTAAGGATGCAACAGAGCAACATTCAGCCAGACTTGAGGATGCACCTGCATTTGCAAGCACAGTGTTCCTTTTTTTTTTTTGTAACATCTTATCTGCTCTCTTCTCAACAAAAGGAACACAAAATGTTGTGAATGGCTGAAAGATGTCAACGAGAAACAACATATCAGCATTATTCACGACTTGGTGGTGAGCCAGAATGTTCTTATGAGCACTATGACTGAAGTGTAGCCTTATTTCAAGACTGAAATTTGGAAGAGAAACAAAAGGAATGTGTGTTTCGCGCCTCTGGAAAAATTAAAACTGCCTCAACTTGCAGAACCACCAGAGCCATTAAAACTTTGCTTGAGAGATATACTGTGGAATCAAAACATTTCCTGTGTATAACATCAGGAAATACAATTCCTGCTTCCAAATGGCCTTATTTGGAGAAATGTGCATTTGTAAAAACAACTCTTTGTAAAACTAACTCTTTGCCCTTGAAGAATCTAGAGTAGAGCCATTTACAATTCATCTTCGGATTTGGGTCTTCACTATGGAGACAATGTAAATAATTTTAGGTTCATAACATAAGGAAGAAATAAAGATGTCAAAGTAATTTCGAAAATGAATATTGGAAGTGCTGATTTTTTTAAGGGAAGGGAAAATATTAAACGAGAAAGCCCGAGCGATGCCGGGCCGTGCACTCACATCATACGCCTCACACCCACACAGAATTTTTGGCATCATGTTGGGAAAGAGGAAGCTCTCATGGGGATTAAGTTATACACTCGATAAAAACCCGTGCAATACCGGGCTTAGCGGAGGGGAAATAAACATAGAAGTCAAAGTAATTTTGAAAAAGAATATTCGTCATGCTGATTTTGTGAAGGGAAGGGAAAATTTTTAAAAGTAGAGAAAGCCCGTGCAACACTGGGCCATACAGCTAGTATATATTTATATATTGCTGCCCATCTGGTATAATGGTTAGCGATGCTAACTGCTGTGTTGTAGGGCCTGGGTTTGAACCCCGGAGAAGGCATGGATGTTTGTAAATGTATAATGCCTTTGCAGTATGGGGGTACTCTGAATAGCCATCGAGCTGCAAGTCCTCGTAAGGTTGGTTGAAGGCAAAGAGAGATGGGAGGCCCCTCACCAACTCCCGATGTTCTCCCTCATAACTGGGACGGAACCAAGCCAAAACGTACTGTCACCTGTATGGTGCTCAAAGCTACTGATAACAACAGGCATATACATCTTAGCCTTAGCCGCAATGAATTTCAGGGACCTCGATCTGTTTTTTCAGACAGGTGACATTAAAGAAACAACAGCGTATTTATAAATTTTTTTATTAAAAAATCATACCTCAAATTCAAATATTTAAACATACTAAAAATATGTGCTTTCTCTTTTCTTTCTTTTCAACCAGACTGAGTCACAGCAACACGTGGCAGAGTACAGCTAGTCATTAAATAAAAGGGAAATTTGTCTCTTTGTTTAGTGGTTTTCTGTTATATTTTTCTTTGATGAACGATTAACACTGATCATCAAATTGATCATTGTTGTTCTTTTCCTTGAGACTCTGTAGGTAAGCTCAGTCAGGACTTCAAATTAAATATTTTTTCCTTCAGGTTTTAATGTGAGTGGATCCAACATGAAATCGTTGGGAAGTGTTGATGTAACTGAAGAAGCCTCTCATGTTCCTGGATTCCAGCATCTGCAGTTCCTGATGGTTCATCATGTAGAAATCCCAGAAGCATATTTTCTGTTACTATCCATTTTACTAGGACTTTTCCCTGCCCCTTTGCCACCAACAGTAAAGGTTAGAAATTGTTATTTTATGTTAGTGTTAATTTTTTCATTGCACGACCCACAATTTCTGCTGGTATTTAGCTGTGCTTTTTCTGTTTATGTTTCCATTTATGTTTTTGTTATTTTTATGATCTAATTCTATATTTTAAAATAAAAGCTCTTGCAAATTTTTGTTTGTATATTTTAACTCTAAAATGCTGATTTAATATGTAAATTTTAATTAAAATAACATAATAAAAAGTTTGTATATTTTAACTCTAAAATGCAGATTTAATATGTAAATTTTAATTAAAATAACATAATAAAAAAATTTGCAATTTTTGAACCTACTTTAATAAAATAACAATAAAAGTAAAATTCCGGCAAAGTATTTTGAAACCCTCTAAATAACATATTAGAATTAATATATTTTTATAAGATATCCTGAGTGCAAAATTTTTAATGTTTTAAAATGCTACATGTTTAAATATTTTTCGCTCCCTTAAAAAGATATAAAGTCTCAAAATATGCAAAGTTGCTGATAAATTTAAGACATTAAATTCAAATTTAAATTGATATTGTAAATCTGTTTAGTATTAATTAAATGACTGATGATGGATGAAACATAGGCACTTTGAAACATGTTACTTTTAATTAAGAACTTTGCTACCAGAAACTAAGTACATTTTTGTTCTACCATGATTCCACTGATAGTTTTTCAGTTCAACACTTGCTCACATGTTTCTGGTTGATTTTCAGTCCAGTGGCACAATTACAGCCAAATTGTGTTATTTTTACATGTGTCAGTGAGCGTTTAAAACAATTGTTGATCCTGCTGACTATAAAGAGTGTTCTTTAATTCGTTTTTTGAACATAAAGAATGTTAAGTCTGTTGAAATTCATCCTCAATTGTAGAGAGGAAATGGTGAGAAAATGGGTTCAACAATTCAATGATGTACCTGCCAGTGTTCATAATGAAGCACAACATGGGCGGCTTTCTGTTGTTAGTGATGGTTTGGCTAAAAAAGTGAGTGAGAAAGTTCATGAAAACAGGCAGTTCACAATAAAATTGCTTTGTAATGAGTTTCCTTAATTTTCTAAAACTGTTAACTGGCGACATCTTTCTTTAAAGAAGGTATAGATAAGTTGGTTTCCTGATGTGAAAAATGACTGAACAATAGTTACTAGAACGATGCAGAAAAATAGTTTCTGATTGCTCTTTCTTAAAGAAATAAGTTTTGCTTAGAAAAAAGAATTTTGCAAGTTTTTCCAAAACTACTTAATTTCTAGACATGCCTCAAAAATATCAGACAATTTTTACATATAACTGAAGTTCGGTAACTGAAATTTTGATAATATATTCTTATTTTATAAATTAAAGTGTTCGTGTTTTTTGTTGCTATAGTATATATGAAGTTTAAGCTGTATTACTCCATATGTGATATAACAACTAATGTATACTATTGAAATATTGATATTCTATTTAGTTGATAATGGACTCAGTTTGGTCCTACCTCTTTGGTGCTCCTACTGGCCAGAACCCTAATAATCAGATAATTCCTAGGGGAGAAATTTGCCAAGAAGCCTGTGTAGTTGTTTTAGCCATGATCAGAGCAATAATACATAATGTAAGTTATTTATATTTTTTACCATTTAAAAAAATTGTTTCTAAGCATTTGTTTCAATAAATAAATGGTATCACCTTGTAAGTATTAGTGACTAACTGAAGTTGAAATGCCTTTGAACTAAGATGCATGTTTTTGCATTGATTCAAATTGACAAATATGTGCAACAGTTTACTGTAATGATTATTGCACATAAAATTAATTTATCTCAGTTTATTCATAATTTATTTTATATGTAACATATTTAAAAAAAAAAAAACTTGAAATGTGGTGAAAAATATACTCGTGTCATTTCACTACAATTTTTGATGTTGTATTCATGGAAACACTTGAATTTTTATTGAAATCTACATAAAATGTATCACTTAATTTGATATTACATGAATTAAACTGATAACTATGTAGCTTATTTCTAAAACTTAAAAATCAGTTTAAACTTATGACTATCAAGTGGAATTTACTGTTGTGTGCAATACTACTATGCTATTATAATTGAAATTAAGTTATTCATTTAAATCTTGTGAACTTGTGTTTTATATCTTATTGGAGATGTCCAAATAAATTGGTTTGAAATAGTGCTGCAAGAAAAATCTTCAACCCTTGGTGGTGGATTTCAACAAAAATGTTTTTCTTTTTGAGAGAAACCAATCAACTAGATCAGGGATGGGTAAATTTTTTAAACAATGTACCAGAACAGAAATTATTTAACACCATTGTGATAGTTGAAGCTGTGACTCTGTATTTTTTTCAACCTTTTTTATTTAAATATAAAACCATGTAAGCATATTTTAATAATTTTATATATATTTCTTCGGAATTGGGAATGTTTCCATTCTTTGCTCATGTCAAAAATATTTCAGTTATTATATACTATCTCCAACTGTAGTTTGGCATCTAAATGTTGTGTTTGCTAAAAAGAATAGAACATGCCCTTAAACAATTTTTTTAATAAATATAGAAATTCAAAAGCTCTTAACTTGTTATTTTTAAATAATCATTGGACCAAATGGAATCTTCTGGCCAGATGCAACTGATGGTTTGTAATTTGCATCATTGCTCTAAATGAAAATTATTATTTTAAAAATTCATATGTGCTGAAAATTTCTAGAAATTGATTTTTCAATAGAAAATAAAATAACAAATAGAATAAAGAGCACAAGACAAGGAAGATTTAATGGAAGTAAGTCTTGTTTATTTGTATAAGCTAATCAGAAGCAACTAATTTGTTTCCTCTGTAGGCTCTTGATCTGGATGATATTGTGTCAGATTATGCTGTGACTCTCCTTCACTTCTTCATATCATTGTATCACAATCGTTCAGATTTCGTAAGTGTCTGCATGTCACAAGATGTCATCAGTGCTCTGGTGTGCACTATGTTTTCTCCTAATCAGCCACCACCTGAACAAGAAATGGTGAACTCACCTTTAGATGAATACCAGGTAAGGAGACAGCAAGACAACTTTTGCTGCATTCTTAGTTTTTAAATGCAAATTTTAATGTAAGGTTTTATTAATATGGTTTTTTTTTATTAAAAATTAATGAGATGCCAGAGGGATGGCTTTGCTACTCATTTAAAATATGACACATATCTATAAGAGAAAGATGGGAAATCTTGAGAAAAATGTGGTTAGATGTAGAAATGCAGTATTGAAATGAGCCTCTTGTATACATCTAACTCTTTCTTTTTCTATGCAGTTCCCCAAAAAGTAGTGTAAGAAAGGCACAATTTGTATAGAAAATGTTTGGGATGCATTCCTCATTCTCCAAAAAATATGCAAAATTAAATAAAGAATTTTATTTACCCTAAAATACGGCGTATAATTCCTACCTATACTTTCAAGCTGCGTTTTTTAGTTTTCAGGTATATTCACCGTATAACGCTGATCCTTTTTTTTATGAAGAAACCTGAAATGTATGTATTCAATGCTCTTATGTTTTGAAGTTATTGATTCGAGGTATTATCCCAGGCTTTTGAAAAAATCTTATACTTCTAGAACTACAACTCTTTAGGTTCATAAGGAATGTTGTTTCTTTTAAAGAAACAGTATTTTGACCTTTTTTTTTATGCGCATCTACTTTTTTTACTTTTAAAGCTATCATTTTTATACTTGGTGTATAACACACAGCCATTATTTGTATATTTTTTTTGTTAAAAGTGCATTGCAGTACAGTACATAATTTTTAAAACTGTGTAGAAAAAGTGAGAAAGGATGAAACTTATATTTTTAGATTTGTGTGTTTTTTCCTTTAATATTTATAGAATTGACATGCTTTACATTAATATTAAACTATTATATTTCATTAAAAAAGTAACAAAATTAGTAACACTAGCATATTTCCTCCCAGAAAATAGTAAAACTTATTGCAAATGCTAGGCTTAATGTAAATTAATTATTTTTCACTATATATTCATAATAAGTTTATTTGTTTACATCAAATAAATCAAAATCACAATCTTCACGTGGAAGATCCTATTACACCTACTATGTGTGAAACCAACGAAGAATTTGGTCTGATAATGTTATGAGTGAATGAATTGCTTTTAAAATTTTTACAGTTGATTTATTTTAATCAAATTTTATTTATTTTTTTGTTGTTCTTGTTATCCAGCATATCTTTCATGTTGGAATTTTTGGACTCATTTTATGTTTGGATCAATGTTTAAGAAATAATATTCTAGATATCTATACTATGTTTAAAACTTTTAGAAACTAAACTAGCTGTTACTTGATGATGTAATTTTCTTGCTTTACAAACAGTGATCCTTGATTATTTTAGAATAAATCATGCATATAGAAAAGTCTTTTTCTTGACCCTGTCTTTTCAAAATTGTGTAAGATAAAAAAGATCCTAGTGTAGTGTCTAGTTTGACTTATTAATTATGCTGTAGCAAATATCCAATATTTCTTGTATCACATTTTTATTTAAATGTAACAACCAACTAATTTGTAAAATATTTTGAGAAAATTGTTTTAAAAGAACTCTAACTATTTCAGGTATTCTCTAATGAGCTTTTTAATAATTTATTTTTGTTTAGGGTACTTTTAAATGTGTTTAAAGCTATGCATCATATAATATATTTAGGTTTTTCTCCTTACTAGCCTTTCACTACAGAGCAACAGTTTGTATTTTTACAATCCAAGGACACTTCCAGTTATTATGAAAGAGATTCTCTGACCACTCACAGTGCCCGCAAATTTGTGATGGACTTCTTACGTGTAATAGTAGTCGACAGTTTTTCTTTGCCACCTACACCAAAACATTCCCCTGTCATAGATCTTCTTCTTGAGGTAATTTTTTTTAAATTAAAATCTTTAAAGAGAGTTAAGTGATTTATTCATCACATCAGAAGGTCTTTATTAGTAGTTATAACATCTAAGTTCATTTTTATGAATATATACTTTAAAATAATTGATACTAATACAATTTGACATTGTTTTTAATGCAGGCCATACCAATTGATGCTACCCATAACCAGCAGTGTGAGTTTCAAATCGACATTTTATCTCTAGTCATGGACCATTTATTGGCTGCTGATGTTCTACTTGGAGAACAAGCAGCCATGCCTATTGTTGCGGGTGGGAGTTACAATAACATTGTGCCAAATGTTTTCTACTTTACTAGCTGTCTTGTTGATAGACTTTGGCATGGTTAGTATTTTATTTTTTAGATCCTACTCAGATTTGTGACATATTCCCAAAATGCATTTTTAATAAATCTTATTTATTGTAGAAAATGATTTTTTTTATTGGCTTTTGTCTGTTACAGCCCATTAATGTGTATTGTCATATAGATTTAATAAATTAATAGTATACAAGTGAGATAAAGGAAAACTACAGCATCTCTAATCTTAATTCAAAACTTTTATTGATTCTAAACGAATATAGTGGCTTGATACTTTCTGAGAGCTTTCCAGTCTTCTGAAAATCAGACCATATAAATTAACAAAAAGGCTGAATGAAATAAGAACAAACGAAAATAATTTTGAAATAAATTATCTTCACTCGGATCTGGGTCTTGTTACCTTTTACTTCACCAACCGGTTCTATACCTCAAATCCACCATGGCCAAAAAGGAGAAAAAGTTTCTCTATAATATTTCCTAATTATTTTCACAAAATGTCTGAATAGTACAGTTTTGCTGTAAGACTTCAAAATGGGACCTTTTAAATTCTTTTTTTTTTAACTCTATTTTCATATAATGTAAGACCCCAATTGTTCGCTATATCTGAAAAGGAATTATTTATTATACATTACTATTTGAAAGGATAAAGAAATGTGATTTCTTTTTTGCACTGTTGAACATAATTATGATCTTAAATTAAAAAGTTGTGTTATTCTAACACAAAATTTTTTCTGCAATCATGCAATTCTTTAGTTTAAAATTTGCATTGATATTTCTTAACATACTTCCTTTATTTCCTCTAATCATGGTTTTTATAATTACCTTTATTTTGCAGGAGTTTTTGCAAAAGATTGTCATAAAGTGTTAGATTTTATAATAAAATTGATAGCACAAGCCAAAAGAAAAGGTATATCTTTTTATTGTATTTTTTATTTCAATATTATTAATGTATTTCTTAATGAATGTTTATAAATGTTGATGTTTGCATGCTTTTTCTTTGCATAGCATTGCAATTTTCACTTGTATTTTTATTGGTAGTATATTTTAAAACTTACAAAAAGTGATATAATATTTGCCCACTGAGCGGCCAAATTATTATGACCACTACACTTTACTATTTTATGACCACTTGTACATTACTACACATTGTTTTCACTAGAGGGCGAGATAGCTATTAATGGGAATGCAAGAATAGTGAAGCTACAATTGCACTGTGTTGCTTGTAAAGAAATAGGGGAAAATGTAATTTAGCAGTGTTTGAATGTGAGATTATTGTAGATGCTTGAAACGTTGGAGCCAGTATCAAGTAAAGGGTTGCATTTGTTAAGTGTACTAGAGCATCGGTTGTTAATGTTTACAAAGAATGGATTCCAAGCAGAAAACTGGATCTTAATGTCAGACTTGTGGTCATCACAAACTACTGAAAAGTTTATACAGAAAAAAGAATTACTGAGGTTGTCCAGTGCAACAGAGCAATCATGCTTCAAATTGCAAGAAAGCTTAATCAAGCAGCAACTGCAAAGGTCTCTGAATGAACTATTCGTCACACATTGCTTTGTATAAGCTGGTAGCTGATGACCTGTTCAAAAACCTTCGTTGTTTGCCTTGAACAAGAACAAACGTCTCCAATTCATAAAAAAGCACGACAATTGGAAAAGGGTCATGTGGTCCTATGGATCCCATTTTCAAATATATTGTGTAGATGGCAGGGTGCAAATATGGAGAAAACATAATTTAAGTACAAACCCCATCTGCAAAGGCACAATTTTTCAAGCTGATGGAGGCAATATTATGGTTTGGGGATGTTTTCTTCCCATTTCAGGGGCTCTTTTATTTGTGTGGATTAACATCTGAATGCCCAAGGGTATTTAAGTCTTATCACAGATCGAGTACTTCATTTTATAGTTACAAATTCCTTTGCCAGAGATGGATACTTTCAGCAGGACAGTGTTCCCTGTTATACAGCTGACATTGTTCCCAGAACATTCAAAGAGCATGACAGAAGCTTTTCCTTGCTTTGTTGACCTGCATAATTACCAGATCACAATCCAATTGAGAATTTGAGGGATGATATCAAACTGGGTATCTGGAAGTTGGATTCAGTCCATCCAATCTGAAAGGCATTGAAAAATGCAATTGATCGAACATGGTCTCAAAATCCTCATACCACCTACCAATAACTCATAGATTTCATGTTTAGAAGAATCCGTGCAGTATTAAGGGCAAAAATTGGTCCAGTATTGTATCAAAGTAGTGGTCATAATAATTTTGCCACTCAGTGTATCATACATACAATAATACCTCTATTTACTTATTTTCACTCATGTCAATTCCTGTTTTAGTTTGAAATTGGTTTATTGAAATTTATCTCTTGGTAAGTTGATTTTTATCAATTGTTGTGTTACCAAGTTAAACAATATGAAATTCTTCCCTATCAATGTTTGCTAGAAGGATAAAATCTGTTCTAAAATTTTTCTTCAATTCTATAGCATATTTTTCAGCTTTATTGTTTCTCATCTCACCTATTATCTAACTTCAGATTAATACTGTAATGTAACAAATTAGGTTACTTCAACTGCAGTTCTTTTGTATAATAGATTTAGAGAATATTTCTTAGGTCGGACAACACCAGGGGGAATGTTGAGATAAAATATAATCAAATTCTAAAGTTCATAGGCTGCAACTACCCGATGCTGGGTGCTGTTGGTCTTCTAAATAAGTTCCAGAATCATTGGTTAAAATACTTTTATTTACACTGCATGAGGCATCAGAACAATGACTGCACTCTCTGCATGCACAAGTTCAGAGTGACTAAAGTGTGGTTTGCATCGTAAGGGTTGTGACTTCACTCCACCCCAGTGCCATTCAAAGCACTGTTATTTTCAGAACTGGGCACCTTTTCTTATTAATGTACCTTGTATTATAGAATTAAATTTTATTTATATACTGTATTATTTATTATTTACTCTTACAAAATTGAAAGCTGTGAATTAATTAATATTCATGTAACATTTTTTTTAGTTCATGTTTTGTGATGTATAAGAGAGAATTCTTTGTATAAATGCAATTTTTTTTTTTATCTCTAGGCTCATCCACTTCATTTGATAGCATATATCACAGTCTTAACAGAACTATTCTTTATCAGTTATCCAGACCAATGGAAAATGTTGTAGGTAAGATGAATACTTAAGCAGAAAGAATTTACATGAAATTCTGTGGCAAAGGTTTTAAAGTTCATTAATGTGACAGTTTAGTGGTTTTAATATTCTTTTAATTAAAATATTAAAACTTGAATGCATATTAAATCTAACTGTAAAATATATTGATATTTTAAAAAGTCAATTGTTTTAAGATGTATTATAATTATCATAAGGATTTTTAATTTTTAAAAAAATTTGCTTATACAAAATTTTCTGTTTTGTAAATTTATGACTCAATTTTTGTTTTATAAAGTTGGTAGTATTACCTTGAAGGTATTTTTTTTAATTCTTCTGTATTAACTCTGTACTATCTATAAAAATATATCTTACATTAGGTCTAAAATAGTTCTTAAATTGGTATTTATTAGTTCTAGATAATCTCTGTGCTGTTTTTGGAATATGATTCTAAATACTTTGTTTTAAATGAAATTTATTATATGGAAAAATAATGAATAGCACAGTATTTTTATGTAGAAAACTATAAATATGAGTTGAAATTCTCATATGGGGTAAATTTCATTGAAAGTAAAATCATTATCTGAAATTTTTGGAAACTAAAGAAAAGTTTATCACTGTACATTTTGAATTTTCATCCAGTTCTTGAAATAGATTGACATATGTTTTGGTTGTTTGACACTTTATTTCTAAAGGTATTTATTAGATTTAGGGGTTTTTTTAAAAAAATTTATGCTAAAATACTCTTTTCTGTATTATTGTTAATAAAATGTATTTTTGCACAAATCTATAAGAATGGCTTTGTTCTCCCCAGAAGCCTCCCTTTTGTGCACCATTTTTAATGCAATTGGTTAATTTAATCCTCTCTCAGGAACAAATTCTAAAAGTTGACATAACCAACTCTGAGTTTCAATTTAGATAGAGCAACATATACTATACTGGATACATGGAAGTAAGATTTAGGGTTTAAAAAAGAATCACTTCACAGAAACAAATTTTAACATAAAAAGCACACATGTAATGATTAGGCAAAATTATTTCTTCAATCCAGAAGTCCTTAGTATCTCACACTATTTTGAAAGTTCTAAAAAATTCTACCTAATCATTTTATTTAAATAAAATGTTCCAATTACTCATGTATGCTGATATACTATTTTGTGAACTCATTGTTAAATTTGTTGATTTAGTAACTTTGAGTGAAATATTGTTTGAGTTTACTATTCTTATTAGGCGAATGGGGCTGATGTTACTTATGAGCTGTGAACTCAATTCTTAGTGTCACCAAATACCTGCTTGTACAGAGACTGATGCATGTTAAATATGTCAAAGCTTAACGTTCCCATGTTGGTATGATGAAGAAATTTAGTGATTGGGGTACTAGCTGAGGTTCTGTCCTTGTCCTTTGACTGGGATTCAAAATGATGAGGTCCATTGCCAATAGCTCTCGTGTTTTGAATCAAAATGTTAATTTAGTGGGTAATTAAGAGAATAATGAATGCAACTTTTATGGCATTCCATTATGGTATTTAAAGTAAACTAAAATAAACACATTCAAGGTATTTACTATAGGAAATGTTTACTTATATAGTATTAAAAGTATTTATAGTATTTATTAATTTTTTTACCTATTTTCCCTTCAAATTTTGGTTTGTATTCTCAATACATGTTAATGAATTATTATTTTTTTATGTAATGAAAATGCGCCAAATTGTGTATTGTATAACATAAAATCGAAATAAATGGAAATTGGTACTGAATCAGCTAAAGGAGAAATGGCATTTTGGAAAATTATTAAACCATAACTTTTAAATAAAAGCTTGTTGAAATGTTTGGAGCTAAATTTAAATATTTACTTATTAATTAAATTTATAATCATCAGAATCAAGTTTCTTAATATTTGTTTTTTAGATCAAATGGTGGTACTTGAAGGCTTACAAAAAATTGCTGCTCATAAAAATCTAGTAATATCTCCTATGAATCATGAAAATGAATTTTTTGGATGTCTATGCTATTGTCTTCTACAACTTACTGAGGATCCAAATCAAAGGTTTGTATTACATAGGTTTTTATTTTTTGTCAGTTTTCCTTTCTCTTGACTGAGTTTTTTTTTACTTCTATGTAAATGTTATGTGCTTATTTACTAAAATCATATTTTTATAATTTATATTTGTTTTCTACTTGTGCAATATTTTAAAATTTTTATCTTATAGTAAAAATGCTAACCAACAGAGTACTTGGCATGTACCTGCAAATTTTAAGGAACAAAATGAAAGCAAACATCGTACTTCTGCTCAAGAAGCAGCATCATTAATATGCAATGCTGCCAATAGAGTGTGGGAAGAATTGTACAACAATAGAAGACAAGTAAGTCCCCCCCCCCCTAATTTCATATTTTCACTAAAACAATGTAATTTTGTGTGTTTGCAATTAATTTTTTCTCTGCGCTAGCTCTTAATTCATTTAGAACCATGTAATATAGTGTCATGAGACTGAAAACTATAGAGAAAGTTGGTAGATTTGGTGAATAAAAGAATTTGAATTGTTAGTGAAATTTAGTATTGTTGATTAAATGATGTGTAACAATTTTTTTCCTAATTTTTAGAAAATCTTAAATATTTTGATGAATGGATGCTACATGCACAGACCTCTCTTATAGGAAGGAAGTACAATCTAAAAAACACCTACACGAAAAGTGCTTAAGTATAACAGTAAAAATTAATAATCTCTGGTAATCTGTGAACTTCTGAATTCCTCCCTTGTGTATGCCACTGAATGACCTTTATTTGACAGTGGGTTTTTGAGAAATTTGTTTGCTCTCATATAATAACTTTTCACTTGAAATTTTAAACTTTTTAAAGTAATTTTAGGTCTAGAAAAAAAAATTTTACATTTCTTTTAAAAATGCTCATTAGAGCAATTTTTAGAAAATAATATATAATTTTTTAAGTTTTTCATTTGTCATAGTTAAAATTTAACATTTTCTTGCATCACTTAATTTCTGCACTTAACCCCTTGACTGCCACAAGCAGATATACTCCTCGCTTAGCTGATGCATTGCACTACTATCTGTAAAACTATTCCAAAGGCTCTGGAATGTAATATAATGACTTGGGCAGTGTTTGCAAAGAATTTACTTATTTATGCCTCTCCCCCCCCCAATACATCACATAACTACAGACACTTGTGGGGAAAATGTTGGCACTGAGAAGTGAATTGTGTAACTTAAGTCATTTAACTTCTATAATGCTTATTTTTAAACATGATTGAAAAACAAATATTGTAACATTCTTCAGTTTACAGTAATATTCAGAACTTTTCAGTTTGATATATAATATGTGATATTAACCATACATACACAGATGTTTATAATCTCAGTTTACTAATCCTTTTCAAAATGGTTTTCTTTTTATGTAATATTTTACAGGCTTTAGAAGAAATATGTAAGATGCCTTTCAGTGGTTTTACCTCTCACACTCAAAATGCCAAAGTACCAAATCTTGATTCTCTGAGGTCAGTGTTACAAGAACCTATTGGCAAATGTTGGCAAAACTATTTGGAGAGTGAAAAGAAGCAAGGATACACTAAAGAAACCTGGTTTTTTCAGTCACAATTCCAATCTGTAAATATAATTTTACTTGAAAAAATTAGATTTGCTAATCTTAATTTTCTACTCTTATGCTGATTAATTCTTTTAAAATTTCTCCATAATTTTTCCTGCTATGTTGATGTTGCCATTTAAAAGAAATTTAATCATACAAATCTGTTGTCTTAGAATTTCCAACACATTTAATCATTAAATGTTACTTTTATTTTTTAATTACCATTATTTATATTAAAAAAAGAGTATAATTGAATAACAAAGCACAATGTATTAGGAAACTTATTTCACATTGTAAGAATATGTCATTTAAAAGCTTTTGAAAGTTAAATTTGCTAGAATATCTTTTTTAAATATAAAGAGTTAAGAACACTATTTTTTAGTAGTGTATTATCACTAACATTTCACAAATTGATTGGTGAAATTTGCAACCTTTTTTTATTGAAGATAATTGATTCACAAAGAAAAAAACTTTTTAAGGAGACACCATACAACTCAATTGACAAAAATTCAAATAAATTTTTTTTTAAATTTAAGTTATTATATATGTATGCAATCTCAAAAATATGAAAGCTTTTAGTTTTTAAAAAATCCAGAGTTATGATAACTGTAAGTTAGTTTTTATTCACATCCCATTAGCAAATAAAAACTTTAAATTGACTTTTCTCAGAAAGAAAAAACTAGTTTATCTTCATTTAAGGCTTTTTTCTATTTGCCAAATGTTTTGATATTTTTTCCACCTATTGTTATTGGCACATGTAACAAAAGTTGGTGTACATTTTTGAATCAAAGCAATACTTATTTTGTAAAAAAATAGTTGAATTTAGAATTTATAAATCTTTTAAGAAATTTTCAATAAGCATTTTATAAAAAGTATTTTACGAATATCAATCATGTTAGTAGAAAATCCATACCAACATTTTTATGCATAGTTTGACGTACTTGCAAATCAAATTCCATGTGTGTGCATCAATTATTGCAAAAGGAATAGCATTATAAAGTTCCTTTATAAGTTTTCTTTAAAAAATTAAATGTTTAGTCTTTTGCGGTATTTTGAGCACGAAAATTTTTTTATGTAATTCATATATACATATGCTACAAGCAAAACAATTGTAAAAGCCTTTAAATCAAAGGTTTTCTTATAAATTATAGTGTTACATTGATCGGGGTTTGAGGATTTTATGCAATTCATTCACAAAGTACAAGGCAGTTCTCTAAGTGCGATGCAAATTTATTGACGAAAAGGCTATCTTTGGAATACAGGATGCAGCAGCAATATTCATAAAATAAATCTCAGAAGGCCTTCACACCTTCAACAGCACTCAGATACAATTATTAGTATCTAAAATACACATATATAAAAGACTATTCACAAGCACAGTCGAGCTAATCACGGTCAAGGCAATTTTACTAATCACTAGTCGAAAACCGACTGACTCGTTTCAGCAAGATCTTACTATTTATAGACCCGGCGGAAACTTCGAGAAAAATCTGCTTGTGTCATAGTTCATGAAATTAGTGGATTTCTTCACTAATTTCTAGAAGAATCCAGAGGGTCCCGAACTAGGCAACTTGGCCCTATCGCCAATATTTTGCCAAGTTCCTATTGAATCACCATTACAACGTAAGGGACGTCATTGCTTGTGAATGCCGTACTATTTTTACATATTTAACATATAATTACATATTTAACGTATCGATCTGATCTGATGTTACTGTCAATCATGTAGCATAAACAACAACAACATATTTAACGTAAAATAAGTGTAACATTTTTTTTTTATTCAATGAGCTGCAGTTTGGTATTTTTACCATTGCAGACCCAGTACATCCCCAAGAGCTGGTATCACTCTTTAGTGCGGCGCCATATAGGCGGATACCAATCGCCGCAGGTAATTTTGACGCCCAGTTTCCTCCATAGAGAGAGGCACCTGAGCTCTGACAATGCAAACTTGTACCAGGATTTAATTTTGCCGAGAGCGCCCCAAGCCAAACAGACACTCTATGGATCTTTTACATGCCGTATAATAATACGACATGGCCGCTGTCGATTTTCTGCATCGCGAAAATCCACCAACTTGGGCCGGGGTCGAACCCGCAGCCTTGGGTGCAGAAGGCCAGCGACAAACCAACCACGCCACCCAGCCAGCCATAAGTGTAACATAGAGTAATATAAATGCATTACACATCCAAATACAGATTATTTACTCTATTTTATACAAAATTAGTAACAAAACCATGGCCCCTTAATTAATTTCTAAACTTTTAAGTAGAATTGTCTCTTTTACAGCTGGAAGCTTGAACACAATATATCTTTAATATAATCTATAAATCATACAGTTTTAGTATTAACTTCTGAAAATATGTTATCATTATTCAAGCTTAATTCATAAATGGAAGAAGATTGAAAAAATAAAAATGGCCTGGTGAATGGTTTTCAATGAACAGCTGTTTCAAATTTCTCATGTATTGTTTGCAGTTTTTAACATTGTCTTTTCAAAAAAATTATATTCAGTATAACGTTGTTATGCGGATTTAAACATTTTGACTTCTGAGGTTAAAAGTTGTATTCTTGTTAGTAATTGTATTGTATTTTCTTTTACTTCTGGCAAATCATATAATGCATTTTCAAAAATTTGATCAAAATGAAAATAGGCAGAAGAAGGAAAAGTACAATACCAGACATGAATGATAAAGGCTCTGTTACACTATCTGGAATCATGTGCTGGGTTACCACAATACATCTATGTTCAATTATTAAATTTTACAATTTTTCCAAAATGGTTGCTATAACACATGAGTGCCAAATATTTAGATCTGCAATTCTTAAACTTTCAATTGCTGCACCCCCCCCCCTTATGTATTAGCGTGACATTGCAAACCCCCAAGATTTTGAACATGACTTAATATTCTTGACCAAAATACAAGTTCAAGTAGAGTTTCTTTATTGGGGGCTATTTAGTAATCTAGTCTAGTGTGGCACATCTTTCAATTTTTCAATGAGGCCTTTCAGAATCTGTTAAAGTGGTAAATCTCAACATTACATAAGAAACTCTGCAGATCACAATTTAAAAACCGCAGATTTAGATAATTAGAAAGTAACATTTTTAACTTCTATACCTTGTAGAAAATGGAATCATGAAGATTATCAAAAATGTGTGATGAAATAATATTAAAATTATTTTATGTACAAAATTTCTGCTTCTTTAAAATTTATTTAGGCCACTTTTTGAAATGAAATCTTTTTGTAGAAACTCCAGAAAGTGACAGGTGGGTTGTCTAGACTTGCTTCAAGGAAAATGAAAAAAGATCACACTTTTCGTGTCCCTCTCAGCAATATCTCATATAAAGTAAGTAATATATATCTATATTTGTGAGAGTAAATTAATTTGAATAGTTCTGAAAAAAGAAGCATTGTTACATTTTGTCATTTTCATCATTTGTGAGTTTTTTAATTAAACTTTTACAGGAATTAGAGCTTTATACATCATCTCATTTATCAGTAGTTCGTGAACTTGTGGAATTTCAATCCAAACAATATCAACAGGTATGATGAATTATTTTTGTGACATTCTAGGTATTGTTCTTCAAAGTTTAGACATTTTATTTTCAGATAAATAATTTGAGAAGTTCATAGCAATATTCTGTTATATCAGTTGAACAATTGTGAGAAAAAATCAAATTTAGTTCATTCATCTTTTTCAATTGTATTTTGCAAAGAAAAAAATGAAAAGGTGTCTTTTTTGTTTCGTGATTTAGGTTTAATTTGTTACATTACATTGTTTTACACATATCACATTTGTTACATTGTGTATGTTTTAAATTTATTTCCTCTCTTCAAATACTAAAATATCATTCTAATAGGTTAATTAATGTATCCTATAAAAAATGAAATGGTATTTTTCATTAAAGCCTTGCCTCTCAGCACTTTTGTTCTAGAATATTTTCTCAATGTTATTTATTTTCTTTCTTTCTTAAGTACACTAGTTGATGATTGGAAACTGAGGAAAGCTTATTTAAAAAGAGAAAATATAAACCATATTCTTTCCAATAATGAAATTTGGAAGGATTGTGTTGCAAAGCATTTGCACATATTTATTTGATCATTCAGGATTCATTGAATATAGCTATATCCTTCTATATTTTTACTTTGTGGTTCTTTTTTAATTAAATTATAGGTAATTTATTAACAAATTTCACTATTTTAAATTAGGAATTTCAACACTGAGCCAAACAGGAGTAAAGAAATTAGCTACATAAACATATTTAACATCATAGTAACATATTAATAAGAAAGGTACATATTGAGAATTTTTTTTTCAATTGTAACATCATTAAAAATAAATTATTTTAATATTAATAAAGTGAATCATAATCTATGATACTGATTCAATTATGATTAAATTCGTTGCACAATTTTTTTAAAATTAGTAATTAAAACTAATTTTTTTTACTATTTGAAATTAAAATGATCAAAAATCCTTTAAAAAAAATTAGTACTTTTGCATTAACCCCACACGCATGTTACCAATGCCAGTGATTTATCGCTAAAGATTAACTGTGTACCAGAGTTTAATGCCAAATATTTTGCAAGTTATCGCAAGCTAAAGCTATTGCTAACATTTTTTGAAATTTGCCAATGGAGTTAATATGTGAGTACAAACAATTTATGTTTTGTACTATATGTGATGCTTGAGACAGGCCCGCTTTTCCACTTAGGCATGTTAGGAGGCACATGCCTAAGGCGCAAAAAATTGGACGGTGAAAGAATTAAAAAAAAGAGAGACAAATTTACAGAGAATGTACAACTGCTTAGTGTTTATTAAAAAGCCAATTATTCTCTTTCATTTTTATACCTAAATTATCAAATCTTCCTTTTGCTGTCGGCCAAACTGTTATGTAAATTGCTTGGCTTTTCTTCCCCAAATCATATTTTGTTTCATGTATACTGTTATTAAATTGTTCTCAAAACTCAAAATAAAATCTTTATTGCGGCGTTTCTCAAACTGTGGGTCACCCCCCCCCCCTAGGAGGGCATGATAACCCTACTTGGGGGGGGGGGCAAGCATGTCGCAAAAAATCAAAAATAAAATATTGAAAATAATTATCAATTGAATAAAATAATTTGCAATTTAAAATAATAATCAGTTTAATGAAATAATTACTAAGTAAAATACATTCTTATATAATAAAAAATGAAGTACACATTCACACTGATATAATACACACTACTTATAAATGTATCAGTACTGCACAAAGTATTTGGTAATTAATTTATCAGTATTCAATTAAAAACAAGTTTAGTAATTACTAGTGACTCTCTCGGGCAAGTCATTGTATCCTAGTTTTACCATCAAAGTACATTATAATTGCATTCAATACATAGTCAATGTGAGAAGGGGGCGCAATGAAAATTATGACTGAAAATTGAGTCGCAAATATCGAAAGTTTGAGAAGCATTCCTTTATTGCAATCTACAACACTCTTTTTGGTATCATGAATTCTTTTAGATTCTAAGCAGAATATCTATACACAAGGATGGAGGGTTCAATCCCCCTTCCCACTTCATAGACCAGTAGATTTTTAATATTTAGCATAAAGATTAAGATAAAGACTTTTTATCTCTTCTTTTAAAAAAAACATTTAATCTTTTATAAAAAAAATTATTTGTACACCCTCCTTCAGTTTACCAGTTTTATTATTAAATTATCATGTCAATAAGATTCGTAAATCCAAGCTGCTAAATATTTTGTGCAGGTTTGCTTTTTTACTCTGTGCTTTAAGAGACGTTTGCAGCTCTTCAGACTTCTCCCTCTTTGTATCATTAAAAGTTATAAATATGTTTACTAAAAAATATTTTTTTCCTTTCAGTTTTCTTTTATAAATGTATATTGAAAAATTTCTCTGTATTTACTTATGTATTTAAACGTTAGACTGGCTTATGGCAATTACTCATGCAGTAATTTGTTCCCTGTTAACAAAGTTTTTAGAAAATCAGTGAAAATATTCGGATTATTCTTAAAGCAGATAAAGTCCATTTTATTGGTAAAAATACTGCCGTGGAAAAACGTTCCTTGCAATGTCGTCCAACAAAAACACATTTCTTATTTTTTTACCTGCTTAAGGGGTAATAAAAAGAGGGTTGAAATGACTCTTCGGGAAATCCCTCTTTTTCAAAGAGAGAGTTGATGCAATTTTAAATCAGCAATTCCTTCAATTTTACTTCATTCTTTTAAAACTACTAATGGTAATTATGCCTTTACTTTTGATTTATTTTGTATTTCCCCTTGAGACGTAAAAAAATTACAAATATTTTTATCATATTAAGATAAAATCAAAACAAACTTTTATTATTTGCTTTCCTTTACAAAGGAGGCAGGGAAAAAATAATGTTCAGCTTAAATAAAATCTGTTACATTTTTTTTTTTAATTTTCTGTGTTACATTAGCTAATTTTAAGACTTTCGTATATATTTATATATAAATATTTCAATGGACTTTTGTAGTACTTTTTTATGTTGATTAATATGCATCAATACTTGTTTTCTTTGCTTGAATACATCTTCCAAACACAAACTTTTCTATGCTAAAACAATTTTATAAAGTTTAATTAATAGTGTAAACATGAAATTCCAAAATGTAATACTTTAGGTTGTACTGGTATGGAAGTTTTTTCACGAAACTTCAAAGTTTAATTTATAGCAATGATATTTTGACACTGATTGCACTTGCATTGAGCCGTAGAAATAAAAATAAATAAAAAATATCTATAATATTTCTTCATTTTTAAAGGAATAGAAAATGTGTTAATGCCTGTGTGTAAAACTTTATTTAAATATATAAAAATTATTAATTGGAGCATGAATACTCTTGATTCAAATGATACTACAGAAAAAATAGTTTTCAGAAAGATTTGCTTACATAATAAATTAACAAACAAAAGTTTATTGTAAATTAATGTTTATAACATGTGTAAATGATAGAAAGGCTCTTTAGTGTGAAATTCTTTGCCTTAATTTTGTAGAATTATTCTTTGTTGAAAATTTCATGTATGTTTTATACAACTTAATGTAAATTTATTTGCACAATTCATCATATTCTGAATATAATACTGTTTATGTCTTGTATTCAAACAAAGTTTTAATAATTCAAATTTATCGTTACCAGATTATTCCCTGAACTTTTGATTACTGAAATACACACGTGTTAAAATTATACTTATTTTTTTGAGAAATATATTACTCTGGAATGCCCTACCCATATTGTAATGTATTTGAAATTTAGTTCAGATCACAAAAAGAAAAAAAAAGAATTTTTTATTCATATATTTTTTAGATTTTTTAAATTTTATTTCACACAATGTCTTACTTTTTTATAGCTGTAAAGTATTATAGAAAAGAAAATCAACCGATGTACAACAATTCTTAGAACATTGTACAATCTTAACATCTTAAATATAAGCCAATATAAACAAAAAATGAAAAAAATTACAAATAATTGTTAATGTACGTTATGGAACAGTATGTAATGTACTTTAACTTTTACGGGGGAAAAAAGAAAGAATTCATGTCAAGCATTATATCTGTACAATTATTTAAAAAAATAAAAGAATTGAGTAAGAATTCTTAAAAAATGATGCAATCCTTTGTAAGGTATGAATACGATGTAACTTTTCAAACATGCAAAGATCAAAAAAATATCTCTACTCAAGTATTATTGTAAAAAATTTTCAATACATTTGAAAAAATTTTATACATAAACCTACAAACATTGCCAAACAATTTAATTAAATGACAAAGAAATTGTAAAATTAAAATTTTAGATATTCCTCTAATATTCAAACTGAAGGAGATTTTAATAAATTGCAATAAGAAGAAAAAAAAATTTGAAATATTCACAGCAAAATTAGGTTAAGTCACTTATGTGACTATTTGAGTACTTATGTGATGATGAAATATAATTTAACTTGTGATAATATATGATATAATTTATGTGATGTAAACTTTTGTTATGTAGTTTTCATTATTTGAGTATTTTATGCTGCATTTTGTAATAATGTTCTCCCTTTTATTTAGAGCAAACAATATTTGCAAAAATATGTTTTCAATGAATGGTTGCAAACAGAAGCTGAGCTAACTAGAGAGCGAGCTCTATGGGGCCCTCCCATTGGTTCTAAGTTAGATAAGTGGATGCTGGACATGACAGAAGGTTAATTTGTATTGCTATTTCTTTATTTTTATTACAATAAATTATTACACATTATTTGGTGTGTCAAGTTTAAGATCTTGACTCCATTTCTTATTTTAGGTCCTTGTAGAATGAGGAAAAAAATGGTTAAAAATGAGCTTTTTTACATGCACTACCCTTACCGACCAGAGGTGGAAGGAGGAGAAAATGTAAATTCTTTATTTTGCTTTCTTTGTTACTTGTGTATTTGGTGTGTGATAAACTTCATTTAAAAATTAGGGTAAAGTCTAGCATATGACGCACACTTATAACCCAAAAAATGGGATTTAAATTTACAGGTGTGCATTATACACCGGATATAAAAATGATAGCTTTAAAATTTTAAAAATAGATGAGCATAAAAAAATAGGACAACTCTTCATGCATTGAAATACTGTTTATTTAAAAGAAATGATATACCCTATGAACTAAAAAGAGTTGTTGATCTAGAAGCATATCATTTATTCAAAAGCCTTGGTGTATACTTTGAATAAATGCCTTCAAAATGTAAGAGCATTGCATACATCCATTTCAAATTTCTTCATAAAAACGAGGGTGCATGTTGTACAGCAAAATACCTAAAAATTAAAAAATGCAACTTGAAATTATGTGCGCATTATACACCAGATTTTACTGTTATCTTTTTGAAGCTGATTTCGAATATTCAATTTAACTTATGCATCGTCTTTTGCAAGGGCAAAGTTTGGTGTAATTTTCGTTTAATTGAAAACTGTTTCTTCAAGTAAACTCAGTATTTTTATTGAGCTGATTACATGCTTTATTTTTCAAAAAATAATTATCTGTGAATTAGAAGAGTAATTTCTATGTACTGTCCCTTTTTTTTTTAAGAGTACGAAGACTGTCAGCTTTATGTATTTGTTTTTAATTATAGTAATTATTAGTCTAAACATCAGCTCAAAATAAGTTTTACGAATATAATAAATTTGTAGATTCTATATTGGTTCTATTCCAATACAAAAAATGTTCTGTAAAACTGAAATATTTAATAGTAGGAAAAGCACACTGTTTTTATCATTGTTCAAATTAGGAATTCTGCATTATTTAAGTGTAAATGATATTTTTAATCCATATTGCAACTTATATGGAAATTGAAAGTTTTCCTATTGTTCTACTGTTGGTGAACAATAGGATCTACTGTTGTGATTTAATTTTTTGTAATCCAATACCTTTATTTTTATAGGGATACAATGCTTATAAATAATTCTTTATTATAATATGATTGTTTTAGTTTTCTGTAATAATATTTTGGTTTTCGCATTTTTAAATATCAGAGGGCTTTGAAGTATAAAGTAGCTACTAGTTTTGATAGCAAGGAGTATTACAAGAGGTGGAGACCTGAAAACATGGTAGAGCAAGACATTATTTCAGTTGATGCTACTTCTCTTGAAAGCATGGACATTCCAAGTGACGTAGAATCTCTGGAAGAGAGAGAAATAGGTATTTTTTTTCTTTTCTTTAAAGTATTACACTTTGTGTAAGATATAGGCACTGTTGCTTGTGTATTCCACCATCATATTAAATTTTAAAAAGTTTGAAAGTGAATTATATATATACTGATGAAATAAATTAAGAGAATTTTCATATTTTATCAAATTGCATGAAAACTGAACTGAATTAAAAACCATTGCTTCTAGATAAAAATGTCAATCTTGTAGGGCAAATACATAAGTGTGTAGGTGGAGCCAGCAGAAAAACAGGCTTCATAAGCATGTGTAAGTTAAGACATATTTTGTTCACCAGCACACCTCGGCAAATTTCTTGGTGTTATTTTGAAGCAATTGGCTTAAATCAAAATGTAACTGTAAAAATGAGTAACCATCAACATTTAGATGATGGAATGAGGTGGTGAATTGTGGGGAGGCTAGAAGCAGGCCAATGTCAAGTCCAGATTTGTAGAGAGTTCAATTTAATGCCCAGTGTCATGTTTAACTTAATAAAACGGTTCCAGGATACTGGATCCATCGTGAGAAAGCATGGGCAAGGTCGCCCAAGAGCCGCAACGACTGGAGAAGATCGCTATTTGTTGATTTTAATGAGGCGTAACAGAGGGGCTACAGCTTCTCAGCTTTCTCATTACTTGTATGCAGCCACAGGAACCCATGTATCAAGGGTGACTGTTTTAAAAAGACTTCATGAGAGAGTGTTGTTTGCCAGAAGACCTACTGTTTGTGTCCCGCTCACGTCTGCAAACATTAGAGTCCATTTAGCATGGTGCAGACTGCATAGAAATTGAAGTATGGATCAATGGGTGACAGTTCTGTTAACCGATGAGTCCCATTTCAGCTTAAACATCGATTCTCACCATACATTCATTTGGAGAAAACCAGGGACGTAATACCTACCCTCCAATGTCTGGGGAAACGACAATTATGACGGAGGAGGTTTAATGGTCTGAGCAGGCATCATCTTGGATGGCTGTACACCTCTCCATGTCTTTGAAAGAGACTCTGTGACTGGTGTGAGGTATAGGGATGAGGTCTTGGAGCCCTATGTTCACCTTTTCAAAGGTGCATATTGCCCCAAGTTCATTTTAATGGATGATAACATTGGGACCACATAGAGCTCTTCTGGTTAATGAATTTCTAGAGAGTGAGGATATTCGCAGTATGGATTGGCCAGCCAGGTCTCCAGACCTCAACCCTATAGAATATGTCTGGGACGCTCGTGGGAGAGCAATTGCAACTCTCAACCCCCCTCCGAGAACCATCCAGGAAATGAAAACAGCGTTTTTGAACGAGTGAAACCAATTGCCATGAGAGCTGATAAACTGCCTTATTTCAAGTATGACATCACGCTGGGAGTCCTGTATAGCTGTAAGAGAGGACCATACCTCCTATTAACCCATTTATTTTGTTTATTCTGCAACCGCTGTTACATACCTTCGAATGAGTGTTACACGTGATCATGCATGTGTATTGCAATTGTTGAATGGTTATTTGTTTTGTATTATATCAATGTATATACATATTAAATTCCATTGAAATTGGTCCAATAGTTCTAGAGATAATCGATCAAGTCTGCAAATTCTCTCAATCTCTTACACCAGTATATATACTCTAACATGCCGGAAATATTAACTAAATCAATTTGAAAAAAATTTGTCAAAAACTAAGTTTTTAACCTTTAACTATTAGATAAAAATAGTTAAGGTTAGATATGCTTTTTAAAAATATTACTTGACATCTAATTTATGAATATAGTTTTATTCTTGATTAAGCATTTATCTAGAAATATTTTGTCTTCATTTCTTCTACTTCAAGTTATAAATCTCAGTATTGGTTTTATCTGGATTCTGAAATATCACTTAGATTGCTGAAAAATTAGGTCTTTAGAAACCACTTATCATAATGTTTGGAATTTTGAGGGCGGAACTTGATTGTATTTTATCATTTCTACTGTTATTTAATACTTTGTTGATTTATTATTTTTCTATTTCTTGCATGCTTTTTTTTCTGTGTTTAAATTTTTTTTATTATCTACAAATCTATACACATTTTTATCTTAATACATTTTATATTTAAAAATTCCATTGTTAAAAATAATGTCAATTTTTGAAAATTATACACATTATAATGCATATGTGAATACAAATTATAATATACAAATGGGCAAAAAATAATTTATTCTTTATTATAAATTGCCGTTATTTAAATTAATTGTTGATGGCCACATTCAGTCATGACCCCCATTTATTGATTTCTTTATTTATGTATTGCAAGTAACTATATATATATATATAGTGAGCATATTATAGTACTATATTTTAGTATTTTAAAGTCATACAACAAGAGCTAAAACTTCCTGATTTAAAACTGAAAAAAAATTAAACTTTATGAAAAACATGGCTATTTTTAGCATAAGTTAATATCATTATTATTTTTTACATAAGTACTTTGTGTTTCAAAACTTTTAAGAAAATATTAGATTAAGATTAAGCTGAATAAGCTGTCATTGTAACAAATCCTATCAATATTATACAAAAAATATATTTTGAATTAAAAACATTTTGTAGAAGAAATTGTTATAATATTCCACAATTTTGTATTCATAGTTAAATGACTGCATATTTAAAGAATTGACTGATTAGAACTTTTTAAAAAAATCTAGCTGCATGCCCTTGCTTTTTTGAGTGTATAACCTTTTGCCCATGGAAATTTTCCCTTCCCCTGTCGATGTCAGCACTTCATGATGTGCGTGTGATTTCTATATTAATGTCATTAAAAATAGAGGTCCTCATTACAAGCATAATTTATTGCTTTGAAAGGAACTCATTTTTCTTTTTCCATTGTGTATTTACTATAAATACTTTCTGTCATTACTTGTGAAGTGAATTCTTCATCATGGATAATTTAGACATGATAGTTTACTATAGATATTTAAGATAAAACATAGCCGCCCATCCAATATAGTGGTTTGTGACACTGACTGATGTGCTGATAGGGGCACTCCAAATGTTCATCAGGCCACAACAAATATTTAGAGGGAGAGTTTTAGAGAGGGGATTGCATTGAGCCACAAGTGCTGTCAAGAGGTTGATGGAAAGGTGGGAGGCCCTTACCACCCCTTACGGAGCTCTTCCTTCAAAATTGGGGGAGGGGGCTAAATCACCTGTGTGGTGCTCAAAGCTGCTGCCAGCAAAAGGCGTAAAACTAGATTCTTGCCACAATGAATTTCATGGGCCGTCAGGTGACAACAGAACATATGAATAAAAGTTTTGATGACACACAGCAAATCAATCCATTGTAGTCTGACAGAAGAAGTGAGTTGGCTGAAGCAGGGAATCACGTTGCTGTTCTTCCTTCTTAAAGATATTGTTTCTGTGTTTTTAGGTTTCCAAGGTCTCCGTGCTGCTTGCTTATTGTCTAGATCGTCTGCCAATCGTTCCAGTGATTGGGATGATGATCAAGATATCTCTGAGACATCTACGGAGGGAACTGGTGAACAAGATACTAAGGGCAATGAGAGTAGTCCTGAAAACCAAAACATCTTAAGACTTTTGGAAGATGGAGAAAAGGTGATGTGTTCATCTCTAAAAATGCTTATATAATTGGTAAAATTGTCTCTTAAAATTAATTTTTAAAAAGACATTTATGTGTGCTTTCTGAGAACAATTTCTTTGTTGTTCAGATTCAACTTTAACTTATCATTTTATAATGTAATTAATTGAAATGGGAGATATAGGAATTTATCATTGCGCTATTTTATTGACTTCAAATGCCTTTTCCTCTTTATTATTCATTAGAAATCTTCCTTTTGTTTCTATATTATCTGATTATTTTTGTCCATATGATCATTATACTTTATGTAATTTTTTAGCAATTGTAAGTGTGGAAGAGATTTAAAACAGAGTTATGGAATATGCATACTAATATATATGCTATATTTTGCATTATATTTTTAAGTTATACATATTTTTACTTTTTTTGTTTGACAATTTTATGTATTGCAATATTTTTCTGTTGCATATACGACAATCATGTATTTTTTATTATCATTATCATTAATTCCTCAATTGCCGTAGAAAAGTTACGTGATTTAATCCTGCAGTGCCGTCTTTTTCAAATAGGCATACATGGTTATGCAGTGTATTGGAAGAAAAGAAAAAGCATTAATAAATAATTCCTTTGCAAACAATATCAAAGTCATTTTAGTGCATTTCAAACTCTTGAGACTAGTTTCCCTGATAGCACAACAGTGCAAAGGATCTTACTTCAGATGGATAGTTAATACACCAGCTGAGTGAGCCATATATATATATATATATGTGTACAGCAGTTAAGGGGTTAAACAAATATATATCCTTTATAATCTATTTCAGTTTGAAGATTCTTGTGTCTTTGTTACGTATTTAGTGTACATTTCAAGTTCTTTCAAGTTTCTCTTAAATTCGTCTTTAGTGTTTATTTCTTGTTCAGTTTCATTAAACCATTTATTGCAATTAATTATTATTGTGTCCAATCAACAAAATAGGTTGTAAAAAACATCTTTTGCATTGTAAAAATTAATGAAAATTATTTAAACACTTTCTTTTTATTTATCTTATAACTTTTTTCTACCATTAAAAATTGAAAGTGGAATTGTTTGTTAATTGAAATTTAGTCTTAGGTTGTTTGCTGAGTTGAATTTGTACTTAACTTTAGTTTTAAATTATCAATTCAGATTAGTCATATGTTTCGATGTGCCAGAATTCAAGGCCTTGACACTTGTGAAGGCTTATTGCTTTTTGGAAAAGAACATTTTTATGTGGTTGATGGATTCACATTGCTGAAAACCCGGGAAATACGGGATATTGATTCGTTGCCTGTTAAGTAAGTTCTTTTTAAATATATATATATATATTACTTTTTTAAAAAAGTTTTTTATTTTTAGATCTATTTTATGACATTTGTAATAAATATTTTTTTGATTGTGTACATGACATATTCAGTTTTTTATGCTTTAAGTGATGTTTAAAATGTCACTTTTCAGTTTATTTGTAAATAAATTGAGAGTTCATTTAGATCCTCAGTCAGTAAATTTATACAAATCTAATTTTTGTATCCCCTCCCCATTTCTTATATGTACTGGATGTCTAATAAACATTTTTTTAATTTTTATGTCCTTTTTTTACAGTATGCATGATCCAATTATTCCCAATTCAACACCAGTGAACAAGCACCAAAAAAGAATGTAACTATAATTTTTTTCCCTTCAAAATAAGTTAGAGAATTTAAATTTTTTTAGATTCAAAATACAGCCAATATATTAATTTTTGCAATTTTTAATCATTAATTCTCATTATTTTGATAAAGTTTTTTTGTTTCAAAATTATGATCATTTGTGCCAACGTATTTAATTTTATTTCATCATTCATTATTTAGAATGTTAAGGATTATATTATATATAAATATTGTATTATTTTTTAATATGACTTGTTTATTAAAATTACATTTATCTATCCGATTGTGTTTTAATGTGTATAAGACCAATTATGATTTTCATTTGGCTCACATCAGTTTGATAAAATTTATACTCAATTCATTACTGCATTTGGAAAATAATTTGTTAAAATAGCTTTTAATTGTTAGTTGATCTTTAATTAGTTTGGATCCCTACTCCTTTAATGAAAGGATTAAAAATAAATCTTATGGCCACAAATGCATAGATGAACATAAAATATTTTAGTATTTTGGTCATTAAAAAAATCTTAAATTTTCCTGAGTCATTATCTGCTCTTTGTCTTTTTTTCTTCTGAAATATTCTTATTTTGATATTGACTGTTTGGAATAAATAAGTAAATTACTAATCATTTTCACTTGAATTAAGACATTTTCTGTGATAGAATCGATTATTTTGCATAATTTTTTTAGCTGTTGAATGAATTGATGAGGAGACATGTCACTATTTTGAAGTCATATTTATTGAACAATAAAAAACATAAAGGGACAAAATGAAAAAAAAAAGACATACAAGCAATACAAATGATACTAGCCTCCTTCACTCTGGGAATCTCGTCTATTTATAGTCATTGTCTGCATACATGGGAGATGCAAGATGGCATCATCCTGATTTAGAAAAACTGAAATTTTTGTTTGGGGGCAATTTGGTAATGGTTATTTCCCATTAGGTGGGCAAACTACTCTGGTGTTTAAAATTATGAGAATTTTCAGATTTGTTTGATTATATCTAGAACTACTGAACAGATTTTAATGAAATTGGGTATGTACATAGGGTTGATATAATGCAAAAAATAACCATTCAACAGTTATAATACACATGCATGGTTATGCGTAACACTCATCAGAGTTGAAAGGTATGAAACACACAGCAATTTCAGAATGGAACAAAACAAATTGGTTAATAGTAATGGTCTCCTCTTACAGGACACCATGGTTTTATACAAATAAAGGAATTTATGAGCTTTTGAGGCAATTAATCCCATTTTTTCACCGACTCGTGTTTTCAGGCCTTGAATAGTTCTCAGGGGGAGATCGTGAGTTGCAATTGCTCTCCACAGTGTCCCAAGCATGCTCTATACTGATGAGGTCTGGAGATCTGACTGGCCAATCCATTTAGCAAAATTCCTCACTTTCCAGAACTTTTTCAACCAGATGAGCTAAAGGTGACCTTATGTTGTCATCCATTTAATAAAATCAGGGCCTACTGCGCCCATGAAAAGAGAAACATATGCTTCAAAACCTCTTATACCTTGCAGCAGCTGTAATGGAGGTATGTGTGGCCATCCAACACAGTCTTCCCAGACTGTCCACTGCTGCAATGGTTGATTTCTTGGTCATTGAAGGGCAGGAAACAGGTCTTTGATTCTCTCCATATGAAAATATAGCAAGAATCACTGGTTAGGCTGAAACAGGACTCATCAGGAAAGAGAATGGTTATCCATCGATCTATGCTTTTATCTATGTGATCTCTGCACCGTTTGAAACACTCTCCTGTTCACTAAACTGAGAGGGACATGAACACACAACCTCCTTGCATGAAGTCTTTTGGAAACAGTCATACTTGTGAAATTTAGGTTCCTATATCCTTTTAATTTTGAACACTGTTGTAGAAATTAATTATCACATGAAGTTTTGGAGGCCTCAAGGCCATTATTAATGAAAATCACTCAAGAGGAAATTTACATGAATTATTACATATATCTTTTGAATATTTAAAACAACCATTGAATTATTGAATCAGTTGTTAAGTTTTATAAGTACACCTGTTGGGTCAAACATTAAGAAGATCTTGCAAAATCCATCCAAGAAAATGCAGTTTCAGATAAGTTTAGCTTTTGTTTATAATACTAATTAGCACCTATCATTCTAATTTATGATGCTTTCTTTTCTTTATACAATTATCTTTTTAAAAAATATTTTACTAAAAATACTGTTAAGAAGGCACTTTTTTGTATTTATGCTGTATTTCTTGTGAATATTAGGTGCAGCAAGTTTTCTTATGATGAAATCAGAGATGTGCATAAACGTAGATACTTGTTACAGGTAAATGATGATTAAATAAAAATAATTTATTTTGTGTTTCATTTTCAAATATAATGGTTATTTAAATATTTTTAGTTAGTTTAATCTTTTTTTAAATAGATTGTGGTACACTTTTTCCTTTTATCTTTTCAATAAATGTGTGTATATTGCCATATATTTTATCATGTATAAGCTGAGAATCTTTGGAACCTTTTTATAACTAAAGTACTTGGGTCGGGTTATATACAGATCCCCATTAATCTTAAAAATTGCATAGTCAAAGAAAAACAATTTTTTCTTACGTTTTCTATGAGACATGTACAACTGATTTAATCTTTTAAACTTTTGAGTGCCATCTTTTTTCCAAAAAAAAAAAATGTCTGATAAATCCTTCAGAATTGCTGTCAGAATCCAAGTTTTCAAATAGTTTGTAAAATTCACTTTCACATTGGGATGTCTGTATACATATGATCATCACATTGGTGAGTGTTTCATGGTCGTAGTAGCCAAGTAATCATGGTGACAAACTTGTGACCGATGTAGCCAGGCTGTTGGTTCAAGTCCTGGTGACTGTGAACAATGCACATTAAATCTATTGTGGCTCAAAGTTTTCACATTGACATGGTGTGGGGAATACCAGATCAACGATCATCCCAATTATTTGACAAATGCTTAAAATTACAAGGTTGTGTAGCTTCAAAGTGCATTTTTAATTAAAATGGAATCAAAAGCAATAAGATATTTCTGCAGTTCATAAAAGGTATGCCAACAACCATTATCTATTTTTTTTCTTTCTTTTTTTTTATTTTGGCAACTCCCTGAATTCAAGATGTATTTTTTTTTTATACTTTCTCAGACTTGTTTCTCATTTACAAAGAAATGCAAGCAGTCATGCTGTTAGTAGAGTTTTGAACAGATTTGACCACTTATGGTTTGAAATTACCTGTATTCAAATTTTTCTTCTTGGTAATTTTTCTGGGAAAAAAATGGTGTAGAAACCAACATAGGCACTAGTAGTATAGAAGATAACAATGGAAAAGGGATAGAACTTCAAGTAGAGTTATCATAAATAAAACTATCTTTTTTGGCATTTTACTTTGTTACAGTTTGATTGGAAAATATTTTGCCCATTTAGTAACATTTTCAATCTTGTAGTCACATGTTTGAAAATTAGGAGATTTTTAAATTCATCTTATACACAGGTTTTGAGTAAACTTTTGATGAAAGAAAGGAAATTTCTCTGTTACACAAATTGGCTCATCTTTGGAAATATAGGGTACATATTTTAATCAAAGTTTTTTGTTGTTGTCATATTGCTGTTTGTTTTTAACCTTAGTTTTGTTTCACATATCAAAAAATGTTTATATCTTTATTGCATAAAAACTATTTTTCAAAATAAAAGTAAATTTATTGAAAATTTATTTTCTTTGTAAATTAATCATTTGAAATTGTAATGTTAAATCATATTTAACTTTATATCTTGATTTCATAGCCAATAGCCCTTGAAGTATTCTCCGCTGATGGTCGAAATTACCTTCTTGCTTTTCCTAGGATGATTACTAATAAAGTTTATGCAAGGTAAGCTTTTTGTAATCATAATACCCTCTATGACATTTAAAAAATAGGATATTGGAAGATTGTTTAGTGATCTATGAATTATGTGTGCATTTTAGATTTTTAGCTGTTGCAACTGCTATAACTGACAACGCACAAGAATCCTTAGCTGGTCAAAAAAGAACTGCAAATGTAGAATCAAGGTATGTTTGTTATTTTAATTTAGATTTCCAGATATATAGCTTTTAATAAAACCAAACTATACATTTCATTTGTTAGAAAAATTTTAACTAAAATTTATTAAAAATGATTTAATTCATTTATATTCTTGTTTAATTAGTTATAAAGACAGGGCCGCCGCGTGGGGGTGGCAAAATTGTTCACCGCACAAGGGCGCCTGGGGCAGGGGGTGCTAAAATTTATAGTACTTATAGTTTTTTTTAATTTAATGTTACTTACACACACACACATAAAAATTGTTAATAAAAAAACTTTCAATTTTGCATGTTTTATATTTTTTTAGCAATAAAATAAGATTTTATTTTTTGAATTTTATATTTTAATTTTATAGTTTAATTTAATTTGACTTTGTTTTCGCTTCTGCAGATTGTTTTCGTTTGTGTAAAACAAAATTTGATTTCCGATACCAACAATAAAAACACGTTCCGTGTGGAGTTCGCACTTTTTTTCGGAATGTGTTCAAAATCTAAGAATTTGTAACATGTAACAACAGGAATTGGGAATGATTTGCATCGGCATAAATTTTTATTCATTATATGCTGAGAAGATGTTGTGGCTCAACGTATTTGTTTTGTTTGCTATGATAAAATATGTACATTTTTAAAATTATGTAAATCGCTTGATTTTTCTTCTCCAAATCATATTTTGCTTCATGTATACTGTTATTAAACTGTTCTCAAAACTCGAAATAAAATCTTTATCGCAGCGTTTCTCAAACTGTGGGATGCGCCCTCCAGGATGGCGTGATAACCCTACTTGGAGGCGCGAACATATCGCGAAAAATCGAAAACAAAAGATTTAAAATAATTATCAATTTGATAAAATAATTTACAATTTAAAATAATTACAAAGTAAAATACATTCTAAAAATAAAAAATAAAATACAAATTCCCACTGATATAACGCTCAACATTTATAAATGTATCAGTACTGCGCAAAGTATTTGATAATTAAGTTATCACAATATTCAATTAAAAACAAGTTTTTTCTAGTGACTCTCCTGGTCTTGTCATATACAAAATATTTATCTTGATAAATTGTGCGATTTATAATTAAAGTCGTATTGTATTGTAGTTAGGGACGTTTCAAAGCATGGGCCAACTAGGCCCGGGTCCAGGACCTCGCTCTCAGTGGGGGCCTCATTTTGTTCCGGACTCCGTCTTAATAAGATAATGATGCGGATAATTTTAACGTTGTCAAATATTATTCCCGTACATTCCCTTCGAAAAACAGTTAATTTCAAACTGCATGTCAATTGGTAAAAGTGATGTGATGACGGTTGTCCAGTGGCGTAACGTGTCCCCCCCCCCCCCCGCTACTAAGCCCACTTTTCCGCTTAGGCACATGCCTAGGACGAGAAAGATTTAGGGGCGCTAAAAATTGAAGGGTGAAAAAAAGAGAACAAAATTAAAATTACAGAGAATATGCAGCCGCCCAGTGTTTACTAAAAAGCCAATTACTCTTTCATTTTTATATCTAAATTATCAATTCTTCGTTCCACTATTGGCCAAATTATTATGTAAATTGCTTGGCTTTTCTTCCCCAAATCATATTTTGTGTCATGTATACCTGTTATTAAATTGTTCTCAAATCTCGAAATAAAATCTTTATCGCAGCGTTTCTCGAACTGTGGGGCGCCCCCCTAAGGAGGGCGTTATAACCCTACTTGAAGGGGGGAGGAGCGCGATCATATTACGAAAAATAGAAAATAAAATATTTAGAATAATTATCAATTTAATAAAATAATTTGCAATATAAAATAATTACAAAGCAAAATATATTCTGATATAATAAAAAAATGAAATACACATTCAAACTGATATAATATGCACTACTTATAAATGTATCAGTTCTGCACAAAGTATTTGATAATTAATTTATCAATATTCAATTAAAAACTAGTTCAGTAATTACTAGTGACTCTCTTGGGCTTGTCATATACAAAATTTATTTATAAAACTTAATATTTATCTAATTAGTGCGTTTATAATTAAATCATATTGCATCGTAGTTTTACCATCCAAGTACATTATAATTGCATTCAGTACATTGTTATTGTAAGAAGTGGGGCGCAATGAAAATTATGACTGAAAACTGGGTCGCAAAATATTGAAAGTTTGAGAAACACTGCTTTATCATGATCTACAACACTCTTTTTGGTATCATGAATTTCTTTAGATTCCAAGCAGGATATCTATACACAAGGGCAGCCGAATTTACGGTTTTTTCCAAATTTAAGATATGAATATAAAAGGTTGCAACACATAACTGTAATCATCGCAATTCAGTTGAAAGTAATTTCGAATTTGTAGGGATTTCACCTAAACTCTATTCGTTGTTCCTTCAGTGTTGCGAACTTTACTTATTGAAATGTTCTTGTTATTTTCATTTTTTTTATATACTGTTATTTGAAAATAAACTTCAAGTTCCATGAAAACTCTTACCATACATATTATTACATCTTAAAAAGCCTACACAAGAAGCAATTCTTTCCTAGTTACATTCTATTTTTAATAACAATATGATTCATAATAATCTAGTTTCCTGTTTGAATATTTCACAATCTTCTCCTATGATGTAATTTTATCCCCCCCCACCTCCTCTGCTCTTTTGTAGATATGTTTTTTTTTTAAATAATTATAATAATATTGCATTAAATTTTCTTTTTCATGCATATTTTTTGTATCATTTCCTGTCTATCTGGGTGGGCTATTTTGTAGCTCTAAGCCCTCTGTTGGATGTGAGTTTGATCCTCCAGAATAAATTAATAGCTAGGGATTCTCCAAGGATGTTTTATAGCCTAGCATTTCGTTTCTGCTTCCTTATAACATCAGTAAATAGTCCAGCACAAACAAATCATATTAGACAAATTATAAAATTAAAATTATAGATTTAAAAAAAAGAAAGAAACCAAGTGGGGTGCGTTTAAGCGCAAACAACGCCAAGAAAGAGAAGACAGTAAGTAAAAATTGTAGCGTTGTGTTTTCTTAAAATATTCCCACATTTTTACTTTTTTTACTAGAGAGAATTCAACCAAGATAGAGCCCTCATTTTTTTTTGAACCAGGGCCTTTAAATACCTAGCTACGCCACTGCCTTCAGGAAATCACTTTTTACAAAGAGAGAGTTGACGCAATTTTAAATCAGTAATTTCTTCAATTTTACTTCATTCCTTTATAACTGCAAACAGTAATTATGAATTTACTTTTGATTTGTTTTGTATTTTCCCTTGAGAAAAAATGTACAAACATTTTTACCATATTAAAATAATAATTTTATCATTAACATTTTTATCATATTATTCAAAGCATACATTTATTATTTGCTTTCCTTTACAAAGGAGGCAATAAAAGTAATGTCCAGCTTAATGAAATCTAATTAAAAAAATGTTTTTTTATTTTGTAAATTTTCCGTGTTACATCAGTTAATTTTAAGATTTTCGTCTACATTTATACATATATTTCAATGGACTTTAATGGTACTTTTATGTTGATTAATATGCATCAATACTTGTTTTCTTTGCTTGAATACATCTTCCAAAAACACACTTTTCTATGCAAGAACAGTTTTATAAAGTTTAATTATTAGTGTAAACATGAAATTCCAAATAGTAGTACTTAAAGTAGTACTGGTATTGAAGTTGTTTTTTTTTACGAAACTTCAAACTTTAATTCCTAGCATTGATAATTTGACACTGATCGCACTTGCATTGAGCTATAGAACTAAAAATAAGTAAAAAATATCTATAATATTTCTTCATTTTTGAAGGAATGGAAAATGTTATGCTTGTGTGTAAAACTTGATTTAAATAATATAAAAAATATTAATTGGAGCATGACAGAGTCTTAACGCGACTGTTGCTGGGATGGGGGACCTTTTCCCTGGAAGCTCATATCAAGTAGGTGTCTGATACTTTCGATATCTTGTTTCACTAACAACTGATTCTTTCTTGAAAGTATACCGATCCCCAGTCTAGAATTCATTTTACTTTATAAATTCTCTGAATTTTTCTTTATAAAAATAATAAAAATAAATGCGGTAAAATATTCTTGATTCAAATGATACTACAGAAAAACTAGTTTTCAGAAACAAAGATTTGCTTTCATAATAAACCAGAAAACAAAAGTTGATTGTAAATTAATGTTTACAACATGTGTTAATGATAGAAAGGCTGGTTAATACGAAATTTTTTGCCTTAATTTTATGGAGTTATTCTTTGTTGAAAATTTCATTTACCTTTTTGTACAACATTTGTGATGTGATTTATATTTGTACAATTAATCATATTCTGAATATAATATTGTTTATGTCTTTATCATACAAAGATTTAAAAATTCAAATTTATCGTAACCAGATTATTCACTGAACATTTCTTTACTGAAATACGTACATTTGTGTTAAAATTATTCTTACTTTTTGAGAAATATGTTACTCTGGAAAACCCTACTGATATCGTAAAGCATTTGAAATTTACTTCAGATAATCGTAGATCAGATGAAGCGTATGAACATGCAATTGCCAATGAAAGTATCGTTTCTGATGATTTGGGTGTGGATACTGATTTGCCACGAAGTCGAAACAGGTTTAAAAAGAAACTGTTTCAAGATGAACAAACCGACGAACCAATCAACAATCCAAGACAAAACTTTAAGGTTGAATTTTACAATATAATATTAGACACTGCTATTTCTTCAATTTCAGAAAGTTTCTGTCAATTAAAAGAACATTACAATTACTTCAAAGTAGTATACTAAATACCTAATTTTAAAAACAGGAGTGACAATGAAATTTTAAATCATTGTGAAGAATTAGAACGAAAATTAACGAATACTAAAAATATTAGTGAAAAGGACATAGATGGATTAAATTTGTTTGAAGAAATAAAATATTTCTGATGTTTTACCAAAGAGGATATGTCACCTATTGATGTTTTACATTATATTTATGAAAACAATCTTATCAATACATTTTCAAATATTGCACTAGCTTTACGGATTTCTTTAACCCTGCCAGTTTTGGTGGCTACTGGAGAACCAAGTTTTTCAAAACTTAAAATTATAAAAAAAACTACATGTGATCTACTATGGCGCAGGAGAGATTATCGGACTTGTCAATTATATCTATTGAAAGCTAAATTTTGGATAAATTAAATATAAAGGAATTGATACGAGCATTTGTAGCTGCTAAAGCTAGGAGAATCAATATATATATTTGAATATATTTTCTAATTTTTGTATTTTACTTAAAAAATTTTGTGTCATTTTAGCTTTGTTTTGTTTTTAAAATTTATGAAGTAATAAAAAAAAATAAGACAAACGTGTTTTAATATTATAATTTTAAAGCTTTCAGTTTGAAAGTCAAATTTCGAGTAATATATAAATGAGTATTTCTTATTTTATTTGTAGCACTTTGTAAGAGTGCAACAGAGAACCCCATAAAGGGGCGCCGAATTTCAACTTGAACAAGGGCGCCTAATACCCACGCAGCGGTCCTGTATAAAGACAATGAATTTTAAAAAGCATGTTGTTTTCTTGTCTACTGCATGAGATTAACCCATTTTATCCTACTGTCCTATTTAGAGGACAGCTGAAAAATATGTGGAAGTCATTATTTGTATGTTGCAAATATTATGACAGTTGGAACATGTAGGGATATATATTGGCTTCTACCAGCGTGAGTTATATGTCTCACCCCCTCCTCCTTCCTCTGGTAATTTTACTTATTCATCTCATTTGTGGGTGCAGTTTGTATCATCTCTTTGGGGTTGCAGAATTATTTTTCAGTTTAATTTGGACACTTGGCTGGGCTTTTTTAATGTGATAGTACTCTTTCTTTATGATTCTGATGATTAATTAGAGAGATATTATTCTTAGGTAAGTAAGTCTTAGCTATTTGTTAAATGTCCTCCAAAAAGAATAATGGGACACATGCATGCAATTGACATGTTCTTTCTCTCTTTATAGCGAAGTGTAAGAAAAAAATAATTTCTGTTATAGTGTTTCACCCCTGCTTAGTTATGTCAGTGCAAAGGTTTCTGAAGTTAGATGAAGCATTAAAATTATTAAATAGTTTAGATTCAGATGAGAGCGATTTTTATAGGAATTTTGCTTCTAACTGGTTATTATTCAAATATCTGTGAACCTGATTATTGGTCAAATGCTGGGGACCTTGGCATTACCCTGGTGAAAAATGCCACGTCATGAAACCGCTTACAAAAGTTTAAATCTTATTTGACACTTTGTGGACAATAAAACTGTAAGTCAGCATGCCCAGGATCAATCCTTCAAAATAAAGCCTTTGTTTGCCATGCTCAATGATAATTTTATGAAGTTTGGACACTTCTCTGCAAATATAAACATTGATGAAATGATCAACATGCATTATAATTGGAATAGTCTGAAACAGTTTAACCAATGCAATGTTTTGGATATATAAACTTTGAGCTCTCTGTAGAAGTGAGGGATATTGCTACAATTTCTCTCTCTATTGCTGTAAAGAAATGATACTCCTTTTGTACTCGTGATGAAACTAACAGAATTTTGTGAACTCTTCAAGTTACATTTTATATTTTGATAACTTTTTTAATGTCTTGATGAACTGCGGCTTTCAAACTACAGGAACCATATGAGAAAATCAGATAAACCACGAGTGTCCTGTATAAGAATCTAGGCCTAGGTGAAAGGGGAAAAAAGGCACATCTGACGAGAGCTCAGAGATTTTCCTCGTAGGATTGAATGGCAATAGTACTGTCACTGTTGCTACACATTTCAGCACTTTAGAACCATTTTTTATATGAAGAGGCGATTAAGAGAACACAAAGAGAATTTATGTAAAAATGCCAAATTAGATAAATTCTTACAACAAACACATGGGTGGTGTGGATCTCCATGACTGGTTGGCTGGACTTTATTCCATTAAAATTCGTGGAAAAAAGTGGTACTGGCGACTTTGTATACGTACATTGGATATGGCTATGGTAAACACCTGAATAATAATAAAAACTCTCTACAAAGATGAAGCCCTAAACTTGACAGGTTCCGAAGAGCTGTAACAACAGTCTATTTAAAAGACTGATAAGAACGAGAGTTAGACCTAGGATCTCGATTGTACCTTCTTATGCAAAAGAACCCATCCGTAAAAATAGTGTTGGTCATTTTTTAATAAAACAAGAAAAATGTCATTGTCAAAGAGAGGGCTGCAAAGGAAAACCAAAAACTTTCTATGGTAAATGTGACAAAATGCTTTTTCAGACTTGCTTTGGACCTTTCTGCCAAAATTAGAATGAAATTTAACTGAAAAGTGAACTATTTTGTAAACAAGAAAGTATTATTCAAATAAAGTAAAATTTGTACTCGGAAATAGCTTTTCATCACTTAAGAGAACACTAAAAGATGTAAGTTCAAAATTTATCCTTTTTATCCCAATGTCCTATTTAGAGGACGAGGCAGATTTCTTATGTAAAATATATAAATTTTTCAAATTTTGTTATGCTTAGTTTGTTTAGGTTTAACTGACTTAAGAAAATACAACTCTACACAAATTTGAACAAAATAAATAAATTGGGATAAAATGGGTTAAATTATTTTTTATTTGTTAACACATTCTAAGTACAAAATTAAAAGTAATTTTTTTCTTCTTTCAGTGCTAATATATTTACTAGCCTCATTAGTGACACTTCTGTAACTAAGAGATGGGTTGTAAGTATTCTTTTTGTTAAATATAGAGGCTACTTTTCTTTTTTAATGTGCTTATCATAAAATTTTAAATATGTTCTAATTTGGAATAGCGTGGAGAAATCAGCAACTTCCAGTACTTGATGCATTTGAACACACTGGCTGGTCGTTCCTACAATGACTTAATGCAGTATCCTGTTTTTCCATGGATATTAGCAGATTACGATTCGGAGGTTAGGTTTCTTTAATGTATAAAATTGTTACCTTTTTATATAGAATGTAATGTAATATTGATATCTCACTTAAGCTCTTAGTATATATGCTGCTAAGCACTTTTTTAATCTTACTACACTGTTCAAATTAATTGAGACAAGTATGTTTTTCTTGTCTGAGTTGGTATGTGATTACCAGTGATGTCCTAAATCACCTCAAACTGGTTTTATCTGTATAGAAGTAGTATGACGGATTGACCATGTCTATAGTTTATTCATTTGAATGGTTTTCGTGAATCAGTAGTTCAATTTGGCAGCCTGGTGGCTATAATTTAGCATTACATGTCACACATGTTACTGTAATTTTATTCTTATGTAATCTGGCATCACTTAATTTGGTTTTTCTATATTGGCAACACCTAGATGAGACATTCTGTAAACAACAATCATGTCTATCATGTAACCTCACTTCTAAGTCATTAAAAGTTAAATTCCGTCCATTCAACTGTGATTGTCTTATTTATAGTAAAGTTATTTTTACTTGTTCAAAGATGGATATTGCTCTAAGGAAGCATTCTAAAATAATCTCTCTTAATGAGAACTATTCTCTGACTGTGTGAGTGTTTCAAAAATTTTAAGAAGATTTTAAGATTCTGGATCATTATCTCCAAAAAGAAAAGGAAATTGTAAGTGCAAATGGAAAACTACTCCAAAAACTGTTGAAATTCTAATAAGAAATAGCAATATAAATCCAAGAAGGACAAGCACGGACCTTTGGAGGGATTTATTGAATTATGAAGGGAGTACCTGAACTGTATGAAAAAGGCTTCTGGAAATCGGCCATCAGGCAACAAGTCTGTGATAAAAACAATTTCTAACCAAGAAAATGATGAAAAAACGTTTTGCATGGCCAAAAATTACCGATCCTGGAATGTTAATGACTGGATGAAGGTGACTTTCAGAGAGGAAATTTATTTATTTGTTCAAAGACACAAATCAAGTGTAGTTAGTCAAAGTGAAGGTGAAACTCTGCTACCAGATTATATCCAACAGATTCTAAAACATCCTTCTAAACAGATGGGTTTTTTTTTTTCCTCACAGCAAATAGTACTGAAAGCTTAGTTCCTCTTAAAGTCATGATGAATTCTGTCAAATGCATAGAAATATTATGCAGTAGGGTTGTTCCATTCATGGAAACAATTGACGGACAATTAGATATGACTTGGTCCCTTGTCACAATTCGAAATTGGTCCACACTTTTATGTGAGAAAATAAAATAAAAGTGCTTGATTGACCTGGTAATTCACCAAACCCTAGATCCTGTAGAGAAAATATGGCATATTCTAGAATTGTTTAGTTAAGATGAATTACTCAACAAAAAGGTGCTATACGTATTTGGTTTCATGATGATGAAGTCAAGAACATGTGTGCTAGTGAAGTCAATGCCAGGACTTGTTGAAGAGGTCATTTCTGCTAAAGGAGGACATTTTTTCATACTATTTTAGAGATTTTTCAGTCTACTTTAGGCATGTAATGATTAAAAGCAAAGGTTTGACAAAATTGTTTTTGTCCATGTGTCCCAATTAATTCGAAAAGTGTAGTATTAACCGATATGAAAAGCATACTTACAAGTATTATTTTCTATTAGGAACTTGATCTTCTAGACAGCAATACCTTTCGGGATTTTACAAAACCCATGGGTGCTCAAACTCCTGAAAGGCTTAACCAGTTTCAAAAACGTTTCAAAGAGTGGGACGATCCCCATGGTAAATTTCTCTCTATTGTTCCTCCATTGAAATTGTTTGTAAACTAAATTAGATTAAGAAATCTATAAAATAACTTAAAAATTTATGCTAAAAATAATTTAATCTATTCATAAAAAATTAAATTTTTTAGATTTAATCCTAACATATTTAGTGTATTAGGTAGTATATGTATTAAACTACCAGTAAAAGAATTACTTCTAATAACATTATAAATACCAATTTCTTGCTCAAAATTTACCAAAAAAAATTAACATTTTTATTTTAGTGAGTTATTTAAAGAAGTATGTATTAAAACTTAAGAGAAAACTAAAGGATTAGGATTAAAGCGGTCTGGCATTTTATCTTATAAATTTGAGTTATTTAGAATAAATAAACATATCAATAATCAGGGTTTATAAAAATGGTACTTATATCTTTTTAAAATAATACATTCATAAACTAAATTTTTAATTGTGGAGCAAATATTTGAAAAATTCTATATATTCCTTTTTCAGTTTTTTTTTTTAGATTTAATTTGTTATATTATTTTAGGTGAAACTCCACCATATCATTATGGAACATTTTATTCATCAGCTATGATTGTAGCTTCATATCTTGTGCGAATGGAACCATTCACACAACATTTTTTGCATTTACAGGTAACTGAAAATGGTATTAATTGGTAAATTGTATTAATATAGCATTTTCTAAAAGATTATCTTTTTCTATGAAACATGCTGAAGTTATATCAAAAATTGATTACTAATTAAAATATTAGTAGGCTGTTACAGTTAAATAAATCATTATGAATTGAAAAAATATTATATAGTCATCATTCATATTGGTAGTTTTATTTAATAACAAAAGATAAAAATGTAGCAGTATAAGTGAAATGTACTCCATAAATTTAATTTTAAAAAACAGTTGAAACTGTCATTTATCTTGTGTATATGGACCGATCTGTTAGAACTGTATAAAACACGAGCCGCACAATTAAATACATATTTAAAAGGTATACAAAAAAGGTATTAAAAATATTTTTACAGAAATTATATTTTTTGAAGACATATAAATAAAGGTACAAAGTATGTGTATTGAATTTAAATATTAAAAATTAAACACATTTATTTTACTTATCTTGATAATTCTTTAAAATTTGTTGAATAATTGGTTACAGCACTTCTCAGTAATTCTTTGAGATGCTGGTTAGTTGATACTGATTGGTGTTTGGATTTCACAAATTGTAAAGTGGAATAAAATGATTCACATAAGTGCATTGTTTGGAATATTAAAATAATTCAACAAGCAAGATTGAAATAATTCATTCAGGATACCTCGATTCAGGTAAAAATTTCTGAAATTCAGTAATCAGCGTTGACATATTTTAATTGTAGAGCTTGATCTTCTTGCATCTCTATTAATTCTAATTCTCGAGATGCTTTTTGGGTCATAATTATATTGAAAATCAGACTCTCCTTGAATTATGTTAATTTCAAATGGATTCAGAAGAAAATCAAGAGACAATTTAAAATATTTTAAGTCTTCGAATCTGTTTTGGAATTCTGTCAGTATTCCTTCTAGCTTTTTTATATACTCATTGAGATTTTTTTGTTTAATATTGGAACAAATTTTTTTTAATTCAAGGAAAGTGACAAAATGTTTTATTTTTAATATCCTTTTGAAAAAGTTCAAATTTAGTTTGAAAACTAAATATACACTGTGGGAGGTCAGATATTATTTTTATCTTTTCCCTGCAATTGTAAATTCAGTATTTGCAAATGTTCCATAACATTGATTAAAAACATTAAGTCTTGTAACCACTCGTCATCATCTAATTCTGAATAGGTTATATCCTTTTTTTTTTAAAAAAATGCAGTTATCAGATCAAACAAATCTAAAAATTGATTTAATATGTTGTAGCTAGATAACCATCTAACAATGCAAAAGAAATTAATGTCATTTCAAAGTTCTTCATCCTTTAATTCTTTAAGGAAATTTTTGAATTGTTAATGATTTTTTGCGTTGGTTCAAATGTAATTTACAATGTGTAACACTGTTTTCATAACAACAGGATAGTCTAAATATTTTGTAATGAGATGTTCTTGGTGAACTACGCAGTGAATCTGTATGAATTGGGAAATTTGAATATCATCTCTTAAAAACCCATTAAGACCAATTTTTTTACCCATCATTGCCGGAGCTCCATCACTTGCAGTACTTTACATGCTTATTAAGAGGCATATCAATAGTTTTCATTATGGAAACTAATGTATTTTGAATATTGACACTGCAGGTTGACTCTTGAAGTGCTACTAAATCTAATAATTCTTTCTTTAACAACAAAGTCAGGTGAAATAAAATGTATGAAAATTGCCAATTGTGGAAGATCTGTGATATCTGTCAATTTATCAAGGGCTAAGCTGAATGCAATACAGTTCTTCAAATAATTTTTTAAATTATATTCAAGATATGTATTAATTGCAGTTATGCGTCATTCGGTTGTGTGTCTCAAGATGGGAATGTGCAAAACAGCTTTGTGCAATGCTGCATTATTTGGATCTAAAACTTTTAAGTACATCTTCCAAGTTTTTTTTAATAAACTCTCCCTCTCCATACAGGTGTTTTGCACGAGCAATATTCCAGGCAATAACAAGACTGGCTTCAGCCACATTATTATCTTGATTTTAAAGAAGCAAGTTTATCTGATCTTAATTTGGAATTTGGTGGACACTGTTTAGAAAACTGAGGATGATTGGTTTCATCATGTCAACTTAAATTGCTAGCTTTATAATTTTTGACTGTAGAATTACAAATAACACAATGCTTTTCCGTTATTGTCAATAAAAAAAGAAATTCTCCTCCCACTCATTATTAAAACTTCTATTTTCTTGCTCATATATTTTCATTTTTTGTTTCGTTCTCTGTCATATTTTTAAAAGAACTGGAAATATTTTTTTAAAGGAAATACAAGTTTTGTGTTATTAAAACTATAACACGTGTTACATACTACAAAACAAATTATAGATAACTTACCAAAAATTCCAGATTTCAATTTATATATGTTGCAAGAGTGATACAAATTGTTTCCTCCAGAGCACAATGCCAACTGTCCGCTGTAATGAAAGTTTATAAATTTAAAATCGGTCTGGAGTTCGACTATGACTCTACTGTTTATGTTCGTTCACATAATTTTCGATGAGTCATATCATTCTGAACTTGGATGGAAATGAAATTTGTTTCAATGTTACACTTAGTCTTTCATATTACAAGCTTTTATTTAACTTACAATGTATGTATGTATGTAATTTGTTTGGGTGGAATCTTGCAACTCAATTTTGAAGCTGATATCTTCTACCCATTGAGCTGAAATTTTGTATACACGTTTAGTTTGGATGACAATGCATGTTTTGACCATTTTATATTACGATATTGCAATTAATTAAAAACGTTAAAAAACTAGTTTTGGGCACCAATTTCGATATGTCTGCATTGATGTAATGTTATTGTTACAACAATGACAATAGTTGGCGTCGAAAATTGGTTTTCAGCCAAACTGGAATTTCATAATGTCAAATTTAAATACTAATAAAATATTTATTCCTTAAAATATTTTTTATCCTGCAGTTTGTGACACTTCAGAGGGATCAAGAAATATATTAATGAAATTAAAATTGCAATTATTTTTATTTATGGCATTTTTCTTAACTTAATTTTACTAAAATTTCATAAATATAATTTTTTTTTCAAAAACAAAGGGTTATACATGATATTTGTTAAATAATTCTGACTTTTTAAGCCTATTTATGTTTAAAACAAATTTATTCTGAAAATCAATTTTTTAAAAATTGGCCTCCGAACCTAGTTAGATACCTTAAAAATTACGGATTTAAGAAAAAAAATTATGTTTATCGTCTAGTACCCGTTTTGGGAGAATTCGTTTAGCTTGACTGTTCGAAAATAACCAGGAAACATCTAGCAGCAATGATGCGTTGAATGAGATGAACAGACTGAGAAACCTGTCCAGTGATAACTAAAAAGTAAAAAATAAATTAAAAGTAAAAAAACCTTTTTAAAAACAAGCTTTTATTTAAATGCGCTAAAAAGAATAAAATAAACTTTTCCTTTAGAACTTTTTTTACTATCAACTTATAATGTTATTACACAATTTATATGATGTAAAAGCTTGTCGCGAGATTTACCTCTGCAGATAAACAAATAAATGAAATAACTTGATCTGATTGATTTTAATTTTTAAAAATTTCAAACTAAGTAAATAGGAGTACTTTAATCTCGCGACAAGCTTTTATATCATATAAATTGTGTAATGACGTTATAAGTTGATAGTAAAGAAAAGTTTTAAGGAAAAAGTTTATTTTATTCTTTTTAGCACATTTAAATAAAAGCAACGATAATTTTTAAAAATATGATCACAAAAATCATAAGGGGTACTTGTGTACATTTATCAAGAGCCACGAATAATACTTCAAAGAGCCGTAGGTTCTTCATTTTGTATCCCCCCCCCCCCCGGTATAAAATAAAAACGTGGGTTCGAAAACATGATTTTAATTAAGAAACTTGATAGTTTGTACTTTATGTCCCTTCATATATGATTATATATTTTATAGAAAATGTATGAACAATTGATTCTAAGAATTTTAGAAAGAATCTTCCAAATTGTTCATATTTTGATGGTTAAAATTGCTCACATCTCTTTTATAGGGTGGTCATTTTGATCTGGCTGATCGAATGTTTCATAGCATCAAAGATGCTTGGCTTTCAGCTGCCAAACATAATATGGCGGATGTTAAAGAACTCATTCCAGAGTTCTTTTATTTACCAGAGTTCCTCTTAAATTCTAATAATTTTGATTTAGGTAAGTAGTTTCTCTTTTGAAGGATTTTAATTTAATTTTTTTAGAGTTTAAGTAAACTTTATTTGATTTTTTCTGAAAAAAATTTCAATTGTATAGTATTGTATTTGGCATCAGTGAATTTGAAATTTTACAAATGCATTTTTTACTGTTAATTAGAAGGAAGATTTAATACAGTGTGTGTGTGTGTGGTCCCCCCCCCCCTTAAATACTGGAAAACCTTTTAAAGAATAGAACATTCTTATTTTGATGAATGTTCTTCCATTTATTTTTTTACTATAACATTCAAATCCAAAAATTATTTTGTAAATAGAGTACTTGAGGATGTTTACCTGATTTAAACTAAATTATTTCTAGGTTCTAAACAAAATGGTGTGCCTTTAAATGATGTAGTTTTACCACCGTGGTCTAAGGGTGATCCTCGAGAATTTATTCGTGTACATAGACAAGTATGTATTTATACCTTCATTAGTTTTATTTAGAATCTTTTATTAATGCCAAATATATTACATTTTGTTTCAATAATTTTCAATTTATTATCACATCAGTTTTGAGCAAATGTAAAGACATTTGTCAATTTACGCTATTAATTTAGTGAGAGATTTTAAAAACACTTACATTTTAGAAAAGGCTTCAGAATTCCATTATTTTAATTCTACTTTAAATCAATAGAAGTTTGAACTTTTTTAAATGTAAAAGAAACTAGCGATTGTGCCTTCTACAAAGCTGAAAAAATTATCTTTAATTTTATCTATTCTCTGACCTCTTTTTACATTGATCTATATTGTATATATCACAAATTTATCTGAATGAGTTTTTCTTTGTTAACCATATTAAATTTTGCATGATTTGTACTGATGTAAATATTTTATTTAATGTAGAGAGAGTTTTTGTTCATTATAAATGTATTTCTTGTGTTTTGATGATTAAATTGTATTTTAAGAATTTCAACTAATGGAGAATGATTTACATAGGTTTCACTAATATATGTAATTAATTTTAGTATGACTCACATGCATATATACAGGGTGATTCATAAAGAAATATAGTTTCAATGCACTATAAATCAAGAGCAATGTAAAATATTTCCTTTCGCTTGTAATGGAATTGTATGGGACTATTTTAAATTTTGTTAGAGACTGTCACAAATGTTCTATGTGTGAACCCTTAGCCACACAATACACATTGAGCCAGTAATGCATTTCCAATCAGACATGTGTTAAGGTATCAACTACTTTGATAGTGGCTGTGATACCCTATTTCAGCTTTGTTCTAGACTTATAATTTTAATTTTACACAAACAGCCCATAGTTTATTTTTTATGCTATTGTTAGATAAATAATCTAGTGGAGATTCTTTTCTGAATCATGATCAAAAGTACTGTTGCACAGCATTTTGCTAAATTCAAAAGCCTTCTCCACTGCTGATAGGGCCATTTCGACTGATTAATCACATGGCATGCCCACTATTGCTTACGTTACTTCTGTCAGGGGCTAGACATGAACTTTAAAAGTACATCTACTTTAGGGCTTGCCAAGGTGGTGCTTATCTTTTACTGTTGTACAACTTCTGGAAAGTGTACTTCTTAATGAATCATCCTTAAAATAAAATAATTAGTTTATTTAAATAAATGTACTCTAATCTAATTAACTTGTCAACTTTATGTTGCTGTGGTAGTGAAGTGGTCATGGGGCTGTGAACTTCTAATCAGTAATATTTCTGTTAAGTCAAATATTGTTGTCACTAAAAAGAAGACTTGCCATGTACAGGAACTGAAGCAAGTTAAATCTGTTGGGAGTGAAAATCCTCACGTTAGCATGGTATCCAAGTTTAGACAGCTCGGATATTGTCTCTCTCACTTGACCAAATTTCAAAATTAATAAACTCCAAGTTGGACATTAATAAATAATCTTGGAACTATTAAAGACCTGCCATGTAAAGAAGCTGATGCACATTGAATCTTTTGAGGTATCAACTCCTCATGTTGGTGGTCGAAGTATACCATTAATAAACAGTGGATTGTCAATTTTTCTTGAGCTGTATGTTTTTTTCCTTTTTAATAGTTAGGAAAAGTATTATAAAATAAACTTTTCAAAGTTTCCTTTCAAGTACTATTAATTATCTTGTTGTTGCTAATGCCACCTGAATAGCAGTGCCAAATGAAGCCCATAAAATTCATCATGGCAGAGGGCTAGATTGTAAGCCTGTCGTTAGCTGCAGCTTTGAGGTGAACAGCGCAATTTGGCTCTATCCCACCCCAATTTTGAGGAAGAACACCCTGAGGGTAGTTGGGGGCCTCCCTCCTCTCTTCCCCTACCAATCAACCTCACGGGAGGTCTTGTGGCTCGATGGCTATTTAGAGTACCCCCATGCCACAAAGGCATTATACATTTACAAACATCCATGCCTTCTCTGGAATTTGAACTCAGGCCCTATGGCACAGCTGTCAACCTCCCTAACCACTATATCTGTTAATTATCTTAAATCTAATTAACTTCTATATTATTCTAGGCATATAAATATTTTATCATTATTACCATATTTGCCTATAATGAAATAATTTATTTATTATGTCAAATAGTTGGTAATTTTTTTTTTACTAAAATTAGGATTTTTAAAAACATTTATATATTTTTGTTTTGTTTTTTTGTATGGCATATTTTATAACAATAAGCTCAGCAAATTAATTTCCTTTTAGGCTCTAGAGTGTGATTACGTTAGTGCCCATCTCCATGAATGGATTGATTTGATATTCGGTTACAAACAACAAGGACCAGCAGCTGTTGAAGCTGTCAACGTATTTCACCATTTATTTTATGAAGGGAATGTTGATATTTACAGTATTGATGATCCACTCAAAAAGAATGCTACTATTGGGTTCATCAACAATTTTGGACAAATTCCTAAACAGGTAGAACAAGTTTTTCAAATTTATTATTTTATGTATTTAATTTACAATATAAAAAAAGAAACTGGCATTCTTATTTATCCATTACGACCAGTTAAATGTTGAAATAAATGTAATATTTTCTTAATGTTATATAGAATTATTGTTAATTATATCACTTAATGATTTTTTTTTAAATCAACTATAAATATTTTTAGAAGTAGTGATGCAAATCAGAATAATATTTGCCTTATTAATGTTTTTTTCCCCCAGCTGTTTAAGAAAGCACATCCATGTAAGAAGCTGACCAATCGTACCAGCGTCATTGACCCTGGACCTATAATGCCTGGATTGAGCTACAGTTTAGATAAATTGTTCTTCCATAATTTAGACAACTTGGAACCTTCAAAGCATTCTGTTAAAGGTAAAAATATATAAATGGAAACAATAATACTAACTAAGAATAATTTTTATTTAGAAATTTTTTAGATTAATTTTAGTGTTTAAAATCTCATTTTTTATGTAATTTTTTAAATATTTCATGTTTTTTTTATGTCTCTCATTCTTAAATTACTGTTTAAGTGCAAAATAAGATTTTGCAAATAAATTTGAAACACGTCTTGGCAAGCATCTTCATGTTAAATTGCATTTTGTTATCACTATTGTCATAATAAATGTCAGTCCCAAACAACATAATTGCCTTCTAGCAAGCCAAGTGAGGTTTAAATGTGGTAGCTATAATAAATAATCCATGCTGTTTGCCCATCATTTTTGTTCATAGCATGTGTTCTCTTTGCATAATCTAGCTTAAACTAATAAATAATTGTTACACTGAAGAAAAGTTAATTGAACCCAACTCTGAATTTATCACTCTTAGTTTAATTTTTTTAATGTCAAATACTCTACAATATTGTATATGTTGTTTAATATTTTAAGAGAGCAGAATACACTTGAAGTAAAGTAATTTATGTGGGAAATTATATAATCTAAATGTTTTTAAACATTTTTAGCTAACTTTAATAAAGTAGAAATAAATTTAATTTTTCAACTATGGGGCTTAGTGAAAAATATATATGTTGAAATATTTTTTTGATAATATCCTTCATGGTATTTGAGAATATTTGAACTTCTTTTTTTTCCTTGCCTAGATCTCAAAGGCCCTGTTGGACACATAGTTTTCCATGAAAAAACTTTAATGGCTGTTGAACAGCACAAAATTCTAGTCCCTCCACACTACTCTCGTTATGTTGCTTGGGGCTTTGCCGATCACAGTATTCGAATAGGTCTGTACGAAATGGAAAGAGCCCTTTTTGTATGGGAAGATACACCTGCAGGTGAAATCTTGTGCTGTGCTTCCCCAAACGACAAAATCATCATAACTGCTGGTACAAATTCAGTAAGTAATTGTTTGAAAATGTGTGATTACAATAGATTTTTTTTTAGATCTTTTTATTCCATTTAATCAAGTAGGATGGCATTTGTAACACTGCAATGCAGAATTTTTTTAAATTCAACAATATGTAGTTTTTTCTGTTTTAATATTTCTTTATTTTTAATATTCTTGCTAGTATTGATCCCTTAACTGCTAAGAAAAAGTTAAGTGATTTGCTTTTCAATGCCCCGTGTTTTACACAGGCATGCTTAGTTATGCAATGTATTTAGGGAAAAGAAAAGGCATAAATAAGTAAATCCTTTGCCAACACTTTTAATGTTATTTTATAGCAATTCAAAGCATTTGAAATAGTTTTACTGATATCAGCACCATGTAAAGGATCACACTTCAGAAAGATCTATAAATATATTGTTATGAATTTTGTAAAATAGTGTAAATAATCTATATTTGGATGTGTAATGCATTTATATTACTCTGCTATATTATGTTAAAACTGTAATATTCACAAGCAACGCCGTCCCTTACGTTATAATGGTGTTTCAATAGGAAATGGCGAAATATTGGTGATCAAGCCAAGTTGGCATCATTTTTGGGGACCATGTTGGCAAGTTTGGGACCCTCTGGATTCTTCTAGAAGTTAGTGGAGAAATTCACTAATTTCATGATGTATGACACAAGTGCATCTTTCTAGAAGTTTTGGCTACTGCTATAAATAGAGCGATACTTGATGCAACGAGTCAGTTTAGTTTTGACCTGCGATTTGTAAACTTGTCTTGACCATGATTAGCTCGGCTGTGCTTAAGAATAGGTTTAAATATACGTGTATTTTTAGATACTGATAGTTGTGTCTAAATGCTGTTGAAGGTTTGAATATCCTTCTGATATTTATTTTGCAGTGCAAATTTTGCTGTTGAATACTGTGTTTCAAGAATTAATTTAGAACAATAAATTCTCATTGCTCTTAAAGAACTGTCTTGTTGTTTACGACTGACTTTCATAAAATCCTCGAACCCCGCGATCAATGTAAATATAAATATATATACCAAGAGCAGTTAACGTATTGGCTTAGTGAGACATATATATATACACCAATTGCATTTAAGACATTAATTTGATGAAGTGTATATTGGTTCCATAAAAATTTTTTGAAACATTTCTAGGTAAAAATTTCACTTTTAAAATAAGATTTTTCCAAAAATCTTTGACATTTTTAAATAAAAATCTTATTTTGAAAATGTTTTTTTTATCTGTTAATCAATGCTATTCCAATATATATTTCATCAGAAAATCCAAAATATATTTAAACTAAAACTGTGTAAATTTTTATTTACAGCTTAAGGTTGCCATTCTTCCCTATTAGTTAATACGCTCTGAAAGTAACCCTGCACCCAATTACATCTATTAGTTTATTCTTTCAATTCTTATTCAGAGGGGGTTTTTTAACAATAAAAATGTAAAAAGGCTTCTTAACACAAAACCTTTTTTTTTTTAAATTGTTTGTGTATATAACAATAACTTAGATGAAATGCTTGCATGCTCACTTTCGAAAAATGTACAGTTTTGATTAATGTTTTTATTGTAATAGTGAAATTTACCAGATGTAATAAATTATTATTTTTAAACTTGCCAAAGTATTTGAAATGAGATTTTGCTTACATTTTTTTTTAAATGTACATCTCATTTATTGACAGTTATAGTAATATTGTTTCTAATGGTGAGTACTCTAATGTATCATGTAAATAAAATATGTATTACATTGCTTAATTGTACATGAATGTTAATCTATTTTACTCTAATGTATCATGTAAATAAAATATGTATTACATTGCTTAATTGTACATGAATGTTAATCTATTTTGCTCATTTATTTCTCAGATGGTCACTGTTTGGCAGTATGATAAGAAGAAACTGACCATCAAGAAGAACCTATATGGCCATACAGAGCCCATCACATGTCTCGCTGCGTCCCGTGCGTATAACTTAATTGTCAGTGGATCTCGAGATAGAACCTGCATTTTGTGGGATCTCAGCCGTTTAGTTTTCGTACGTCAGTTGCTCGGTCACCCTGCCCCTGTTGCTGCTGTTGCAATAAATGAAGTTACGGTTCGTTGAAAACATTTTGTCTTTTAAAAAAATATTTCAGGCTTTGTTTCTTTCTTTGGCTCATTCTTGTGTATTTTTAATAGTGGGATTTACATATTCATTTTTATGCATTTACTTTTTATTAATAACTTATGTGCTTAAAACAAATATTTAAAAAAAAAAAAAAACAGGATAAATTTTCCAAATATTCATGAAATTTATGCAATAAAATTGAATACTCTATTTTAGAAAAATAAAATTTCATATTCTAAAATATGTGATCCTGTATTCAATATATTAGCTATTTATTTAATTAATCTTTGCTTACCTTTAACAATGAGACTAACATTCTAGTCTCTAATAATTCAAAAAAAATTTCATATTCCTTTTTATTTATGTTTTTTTTTTATTAGTTTTCTTTCTATTATTTACTTTTTAACTTCTTATGCTATGCATAGTTTTTATTAATGTTTATTTACAAGTATACTTTTTTAGATACTCCAATTATATTTAGAACGTATTCCAGTAACTGCTCTTGATTTTGATTGCATGTATTTTAAACAATGGTAATTTTAACTTCCAGCAATAAAGACACATTTATCAGTGTGATTATAATGTTTTCAAAAACACCAGTCTTTTAAAATTAAATACATATATTTGAATGGCATAATATTTTTCCAGGTTCTAAGGGATTTAGCAAAAGTCATTTGTAGCAATTACTCATTTATCACTAATTATATACTTTTCTATATATAAGCAGATACTTCATGTAGTTCTTGATGTGTTTCAGGGTGACATAGCAACATGTGCTGGGACCCACTTGTTCTTGTGGTCTATCAATGGTGACGAGATTGCTTCAGTCAACACTGCCACCGGTAGAGCGGACAGGACGCAACAGATTCTATGTGTGGCCTTTTCCTTCCTCAATGAGTGGGACAATCAGAATGTGGTGATGACTGGTTCTAGTGATGGTGTAGTTCGTGTATGTGTGCATTTTAGTTTTATTTTTGTGTATATTGGCTAGATTTTGAATTGCATTGAATAGATTAATTTTTTTGTTAAATTATTAGCATGCATCATGTATAAAACAAATTTTAATATGAAGCTAATATACAATTTATCAATTATTTCCATAATTATGAGTAATCCTTAAAATATGTTTCTTTTTTAATATTTATCATACAATTTGCATAAATTTAGTGCTTGTTTCTGATTGTATACTGGTTTTCCCCTCCTTTTTTCCACCTCGTTTATGATGGGAAAAAAATCATGTAATGTATTAATTAAGAGAGATATTTTAGGGATTCAGTATATATTCTTGAATTTTAGTATCATTACAAAAACCAAATTGAAGTAACTCATTAATTGTTATAGATTTTTTTTATGTACAACAGTAATTTACTTTTCTTTTCTATCAATACTTCTCTTTTTATACGAGGAAGGAGACCCAAATATAACCGGAATCAAATTGTTGGGAGTGCATGCTTTGCAGTTATGAGATGGAAATCCAGCCCTAAGAGTTCCAGAGCTGTTCTGAGTAGTAACAAAAGCATTGGGACAAGTACATCGATGCATATGGACAATATTTTGAAGGAGACTTCTGTAGAGTTCAATAAAAATTAAAATTAAAAAAATACATATCAGTTATTCCCCCCCCCCTTTTATATAAACTAAAATATAGTTGAAGGAATATATTTCATTGAAAAAATGATAGATTGTATGTAAAATAAGAAAGAAAGCAAAGAATTTAAAAATTGCTTAGATTAATTAAAAGTTTTCATCCATTTGTATAAACTAGAATTATTTCTATTTTGTCCTTAACATAAAATTTTGATATTCAGCTATAATTTTCATCATATTTAGTCTGATAAATGAGATTTATCATATTCACTCTGAAAACAAATAATCATAGTTAGTTGCAAACTTGTGGTATTTTTAATAAATATTACCTTTATAGATGTGGTCTGCAGACTATGTCCAGATACCTGAAGACACCAACTTGTCGATGGAGGAGGATCAAAAGGATTCTTCTTCCAATAAAAAACAGTCAGTCACTCAAACTCCTGAGAAAGAGGAAATAGTAGTGGAAACCAAAGCTGCCGAAATCGTTCGTCGAATGAGTTTAGCTGGTTCCAAAGACATTGGTGAACTCATGCAGCGTAGTACCCTGTGCGCTACTGATAAATCTCGGTTTACCAAAAGTGCATCAGGTAGCTCGCTATCAGAGGAGGAAAAAGATGGTAAATATTTATTTTGTAATATTTTATTACTGGCAACTTTCAGTCTTTAACTGCATATCTATTCAGCTTATATCAGTTTGATCAAAAATAATTATTTATAGATTTTTGTCTCATTTACTTTTTGTTTCATAGGTCTTTATGATCTCTTATCATCTACGAAACACATTTTGTATTAATTATATTGCTGATTGAAAATTCTTTGGGCTGTTTTATTTTTGTTTTACATGTTTAATGTACAAATATTAAATTCTGCATAACATTAAAATGTTTCTGTTTTTTTTTTTTTTCCTCTTCCATGACTTATGAATGTTTATTCTTTTTTGTATTATTTTTTTTCTAATAGATGAAGAAGAATTCGAAGATTTGGAAGAAGATCTTAAAGAACAAGAAGCTCAGATGAGGAAATCTGAAAATGATTCCAAAGAAATTCCAAAAAATAGTCTCATTCCAACAAGTCAAATACAACATTCCAAAACAGTCTCTGGTTTTCACAGTACTGAAATTGAATCTAGTACTAAAGAAACCACTAAAAGCAAAAAACTTGTGCACTCTGATAATTTTGAGTGTCCACCAGAGCCGCAAGGTACTTTCCAAAGATGCAGCACTGTTGGGCCAGAGTCAACTGTAAAGAGCGAAGAAGTTTCAGAAACTGGCAGTAGTAAAATGAGGCTCAGTAAGTCAGATACATCTTTGACGGATTCATTTGTCATTGTTTCTGAGAATGAAGGTTTGGATGGAGAAAGGAACCAGGATGGCTCTGGATTGAAGCTCAAGAAAAAGAAAAAAATTCTCAAGGATGGTATGATTGTAATATAAACTTTTTTTTCAATTAGTTTATAAGGGTAAAACAAATAAATAACTATAAAAGTTACTAATAATTTATAATGATTCATCAAAAAGAGTGGAATATGAAGAATATATTACAACATAAAAAATTATTGACATATCTTGAATAAGTATAAGAATTAGAGTGTGAAAATTACTTGTAGAATGTTTAATTCTTCAACTTTCATAAGTTTGAGTGTGTTAAATCTGCCGTCACTATAAGTCCAAGTCCTGACATGTGTGTGATATAGTGTAGAAGCTTGGAACAAGTGTCCTCTCTTTGGCACTTGACTGTGACTGAAATTACAAGGTCCATCTCCAAATAGTTCTCTGAAATGCTTTGTTGATAAACAGGCAATCAATTGACCCTTATCATAATGCTAAATGAGTTTTTTACTGTATGTGCTAAAGAGAAAATTTTTTTATTTAAGGAATGTTTTCCTGTTTTAAAAATACAGTAAAATGCATAGATGTATGAATTATACAATATTGTGAATTTTATGAAAATTGACATTTTTCTACCAAAAAATGTGTTTTGAATTTTGTTCAGGATCTTAAATATTTAGCAAAGGAAGGATTAAATATGTCAGAACAACTGAAAGAGCTTTGAAATCTATGTCATCGTATTTCTAGGTACAAAATAAATATTTGTTCTTGATAAATACTGTATCTTTACATGAGATTCTCAAATGTGAAAAGTTTTTACTATATTCTATGTTACATATTCTAATGTGTCAAATATTTTTATTTTTTGTTGATATTGTGAGCCAATGAAAATTACTATTTCATTCTCTTCAATTTATAAGTAGAAAGGAGTGAAGGAAACAAAGCATTTTGAATAATTGTTAGGCTTTTAAGAAAGCTTCAAAGCAAAGAACAAAATCAAGAAATTTTATTAAAATTTGACAAATAAAACCAATATATGAACAACAATAAATCTTTATAGTTGTTCTGAAGAAATATATTTGATATAACTTAAGGGTTAAAAATTTGCCTGAAGAACTCTCACTGTATCCCAAACATGATCCTTAACCCTTTAATGCACGGTGGTATCTCTCTGAAACCACCATTTTCCAAAAAAATACCTCTAAATGTGCAGTGGTATTTTAATGAAACCAATGGTTCTTGAGATATCTTTTAACTCTCTTAAAAAAACACTAGATGTCAGCATGTGAGAAAAAAACTTTTTCTGTGAGAAAAATGCATCATTTTAAAGGCCTTTTTTAAACACCCCAAAAAAGATTTTTTTAGCAAATAAAAATAGACAAAAATTCAAAGTAAGTTATGTACATTTTTGCTGCATATGCTGTTCATAGCATAACTAATTTTTAGTATGATAAATTATGAAAAGAAGTGCCTTATATAAAGATTTTTCCGGGTGGTTTCAGACTGATACATCCGCTCTCCTAGAACATGAAAATTGTCCGTTTCTTCTCCGGCTTATAGCACACGCGCATAAGAGATATAGCCCTTTTTTTTTTCTTTGACTCAGACAGTGAAATAAATATTAATTTATGAGGGTTTTGCCATTGATTTGGGGGAGGGGTTTATTATTTCAGTATTACTGCATGTTTTAATAATTTAATAATAAAGAAACAATGAAAAAAAACTTTACTGGCTATTGAAGTTGATTTCAATCACTTATAGTTATATTTTGTATTATTTAATATTTAAAAAGTAATTATAATACTTAATATCACATATTTTAGTAAATTTATTACAAAATATATAAAGAATATTCTTACAAATCTGATGCAAATCATATATTGTTCATCCGAGAATTATGTCGTAAGTGCGCGGTGGTACTTCTATGAAACCACCTCCCCCTTCGGGGGGGGGAATGTACTGTAATTTTTTTAAAGGTATTTTCTCTGTTCTTAGGTTCTATACATTGCTTTTTTTATTTTATTTTGAAAAATTCAGTGAACTTATTTTTCTGCACTTCAAAGGGTTAATCTGCTGATAAGGAGTGTGTATTAGTGATAAATAACGTACATCCCATTATGATAAAAATGCTATGTAAACATTTATTGTGAAAAATGTTTTATTTTTCTTGAATCTTTTTGTAAAATTATATCCTTTACCCTATTATAAGAACAAATTTATCAAGACCTACTCATGAGAGACTAAAAATGAAAAATATATAAAATGTAACTAAATTTTTTAATTATTGAAAGCTTTTTTTTATTTTCAACAAATACATATTTGCATGTTTATGTGTGTTTTTTCTTTTTATTTAAAGTTGAAGTATATTTGAGTTGTATTGAGTGAATATTTTTTTCTGTTTGTATTAATAGAACTGAAGTATTTATTTTAATATTAATTATTTTGTGGTATATATGCTGACTGTATGGTATAGTTAATTTGTCACTGACCTTGTATGCTTAAGGTTGTGGGTTCAACCCCAGCCAAAGTCAGAGAATTTTCATGATGCAAAAAATCGACAGCATCCACGTTGCATGATTATGCGGTATGTTAAAGATCCCTTGAGTGCCTGTCTGGCTTGGGTGCTTTTGGCAAAATTAAATACCTTTAAAAAGAAGAGGGCACGACCAAAGAAATTCATTTGGGGACAAGACTTTGTGCACTAGTAGCTTAAAACTTTGTGCACTCCCTTAGGGTGTTCAACCCTCAATGTAATTCCACCGAATGGCCAGTCAATTTGGAGAAAGTAGCCTTCAAAATACATGCTTAGCTTTTATACTATTAAGTTTGAATTTCTACTAATGACCCAGCAGCATGGTTGTTTAAGTGCCCGTTTACCACACAATAAGCTTCAGTTCAAATCCGTGCAATCGTTTTTTAATTTTTTAATACTTTTAATTTTTTTTTTACAATTAAATAAATTTATTTAAAAAAAGGTTTATTAAATATTTTAAATAATTATTTTGTATTTTAAAAGTACAATGATTACTGTAACTATATAATTATTTATATATTATGAATATAATTATTAATAAATAATATTTATTATAAAAATTAGTTATTTATAAAAAAAATTATTTTACATTTATGTAAATAATTTTTTTTATAAATAATTATTTATAAAAAAAATATGTATTATTATTTTATTTATAATGTATTTTATTTCATATTATAAAACTATTCGTAACTAATTTTTATATAACATAACATTTAATGTTTATTATAATATATTTTTATAATGAATATATTATTTATAAATAATTATATTTATATAAAATATAAATAATTATATAATTACAGTAATTATTGTGCTTTTAAAATACAAAATAATTATCTAAAATATAATTTAATATTTAATAAACCTTTTTTTAAATAAATTTATTAAATTGTAAAAAAATTAAATGAAATAAAAACAAAACAAAAAACCGATCGCAGGGATTTGAACTGAAGCCTATTGCATGGTAAACAGGTACTTAACCAACCATCCTGCTGCGTCGTTGGTAGAAATTCAAACTTAATTGTATAAAAGCTAAGCGTGAATTTCAGAGGCTATTTTCTCTGAATTGACTGGCCATTTGGCAGAATTACATTGAGGGTCGAACACCCTAAGGGAGTACTACTAGTGCACAAAGTCTCGTCCCCAAATGAATTTCCTTAGTCGTGCCCTCCTCTTGTAAGTAAGATTTTTACATCATTAGAGCTCAGGTGCCTCCCTATGGGGAAGAAACTGGGTGGAAAATTTACCGGCAGCGATTAGTATATTATGTATTATAGCGCTGCACTAAAAAGAGATACCAGCTCCCGGGGAATGTTCTAGGTTTGCAATGGTAAAGCACCTATCCAGAGCCCCATTAGAAATAACAAAATTTTGTGGTCTCTAGAATGTGTCAGTTTAAATTTGTTCCTGTTTTTTCCCCAACTTTTTTTAAACAACAAAAAAAAATTTTTAGAGGAAGCATTTATGATATTGTTTGCTTTTAATCAAAAATCTGAATTGGAAGTTGTATGAAAGAAAAATTGAAAGAAGAAAATTAATTTTAAAATAACCCACTGATAACTCTACATTGGCCGCAATAGCTGAATTGTCATGGTGATGAACTTGTGGCTAGTGTTGTCAAGTTAAGAGTTTGAAATCAAGTGCCACTAAAGACTCACTCTGTAGAGGAGGATGCCAACTCAATTACGGTCCTCATCACTTGACTCTGGATCATCAAAATTACTAGTCTTGTTCCAATAGCCTTGTGTTGCTTCAAAGTGTAACATAAATTATAATCAAATCAAATAGAACTCCACAGTGACACTCATTTTAAATAATTTCATGTATTTTTCAATTTCTTCGGCCTTATTAAATTTTTTTTTATGAAACGTGTTTTTAGTTTCACTGTCTAGAATATGCTTGTCTAAAGTGCGGCCCAAAAGCTTTTAAATTGTGGCCCAAACACAAATGAAAATATTTCAATTTACACAATTTTATTTAAAAAAATGAATGTATGCACAAAATATGCTGCATTGATTTTCAATTTAACTGATAAGTTTGAAAAAAGATTTCAAAAGATTTTCGAAAAAACAAAGAGTAATTCAATATATTTGCTACCCCGTTTTCTCTAGAAATAAATAAATTACCTTCAAATTTTCAAATGGAATGCATTGAACTGCAAAGTAACATTCAATTGAAAGAAAAATTTGTGAATGTTTCTATAGTGGAGTTTTATGAAGATTACCTACACTGCATGATAAATATCTTCATTTCCACACTCATGCTTTATTAATGTCTTCAGCTTTTGGCAGTACTTATATTTGTGAACAGTTATTTTCCAAGAATGATGCACACAAAGAACAAAAATAGGGCGAAGATTATGGACAAACATCTTGAAAATGCATTAAGAACTGCAACTTCGTCTATTTAACCCGATATCAATTTGCTTGTTCAACACAAATGCAAGTTCATTCATCTCATTAACTTGATTTTTTTTCATCTTTATGAAATCCAAACTAAATTAAACGAAACTTCTACAAGTTTAAAATAAATGTGTACCTATTCATGTCTAATTCAAATTTTAAAAATTATAATAAAAACAAGTTAATTTATTTTAATAAAACTACATAGAGTTAATTTTTATTTAAATTAGTTTTAAAAAATATATACTATGTGCGGCCCAGAAATAAAAAGTATTTTTGCATTGCTGCCCACAAGCGGTCATAGTTTAGACACCCATGGTCTAGAAGTTAAGTTTTATACAGTTGAAGCTTATATGTACTAACATAATGTGAGTCTCATTTAATTCTTAATTTTGAACTTTATAGGTTTCAAATGGCATTGTCAATTGGTGTTTCGAAGTAAACTGACAATGCATACCGCTTTTGATCGATCTGACAATACTGAACCTGCTGCTGTCACGACCTTGGCAGTGTCAAGGTTAGTATTCTTTTACCAATACAAACCATGCCTTTCTTTATTTATTAATTTTCATTTACCATTTGTGTATGTATTATTTAAAGAAACATTTTAAAGACTATCAAAAGATAATGAATATTAAAAGTGTTTAATTAGGCTGTAATTAGCATCATAAATTGTGAGCCAATGGTCAATTTTTCAAAATGCTTTTTCCCCTCTTTAAATTTTTTTTATTTTTTTTAAAATGAAAACTTTTTAAATAACAGTATTGGGCAATCAGTGTTAAGTATAAAGCCATACTTTTCTTGTGATATTTATCAAAATTTTCAAAAATATTACTGTGAATTTTATGTAATTAATGCTTAAAATAGTGTAAATAATTAATGTCCGGATGTAATGGGTTGGAGGGAAAGTTCTGTCCTATTTTAAATAGGCAGGTGATTTTTCTTGTAAATAAAAAAAAAAAACATCTGGCTAGTGAGTCATTCGGATTTTTTTTTTTTTTTAGCTGCTGTATAATATAAAAGGAGTTTTTTTTTTTTTTTACCATTCTTCATTTACTTGTGATATTTAAAGTGAAAAACATGTCAGTAGATAAAGTGCGTTTACGACACTGCATTTTGTAGAAATTCCAAAAAGGCAGCAACGCATCGGTTGCATGTAAAAATTTATGTGCTGTATTTCGAAAAGATATTGTAAATGTTCGTACTTGTCAAAGATGGTTTAGCAAATTTCGTTCCGGGGATCTGAGCCTCCAAGAAAGTGAACGATCTGGACGACCACCCAAAATCGATAATGATGTTTTGCGATCCATATTGGAAAATAATCCACATTTAACAAGTCGAGAAATTGCAGAAGAGTTTAGCATTCATCATACAACTGTTGGAGATCACATTAAATCTCTTGGGTTTGTGTTAAAGCAAAGTGTTTGGGTTCCACACGAATTAATGGAAAAGAATTTGTCTGGTCGTGTAAGAATGTGTTCATCACATCTGATTAGACACAATGTGGAGCCGTTTTTGGACAAGCTGGTTACTGGAGATGAAAAGTGGATTCTTTACGAGAATATTAAGAGGAAAAAAATCTTGCTGCAAACCAGGAACATCATCAGCAACAGTTCCAAACCAAGTATCCATCGACGAAAAATACTGATTTGTTTGTGGTGGGACCTAAAAGGTCCAGTGTTCTACGAGTTGCTGAAACAGGGAAAAACCATTAACCGAGATCTGTACTACAATCAGCTGGATAAATTGAATGCAGCTATCAAAGGAAAAAGGCCTGCATTAGTGTGTAGAAAAGGCATAGTGTTTTACCACGATAATGCTCAATCACATACTGCAATGGTGACACAACAAAAACTGAATGCGTTAGGATGGAAAGTCCTTAGTCACCCACTGTATTCACCAGACATTGCACCATCTGATTATTACCTGTTCAGATCTCTGCAAAATTATTTAACGGGGAAAAAATTCAAGTCTTTTGAAAGTGTTTCTAAGGCAGTTCCTGACTATTTTAACTCCAAGGACGAGAACTTCTACAAAACAGGAATTCACAAATTACCTGAAAGATGGCAACATGTTGTAACAAATAACGGAGCATATATAATTGATTAATATTAAACACGTATTTTTATAAATGAACTCAAATATTTTCTTCAAAATACGACAGAACTTTCCCTCCAACCCATTATAATATGTTAATATTACTTTCTGTTGTATTTACTTTATATTAAATTGTAATATTCACAAGCAATGCCATTCCTTGCATTATAATGGAGATTTAATGGAAACTTGGCGAAATTTTGGTAATAATCAAGTTGGCATCAATTTTTGGATATCATATGAATGCTTACAAAAGAAATCTATTAATATCATGATCTATGGTGTAAGCAGATCTTTCGTGAAGGATCCATGGCAACTATAAATAGGAGCCTCTCACTGAAGATGTTAGTATGATTTTGACAGTTGAAGAGTCAACTAGCAATTAGTTGCTACTATCAAGCGAGTGCTTGCAAATTATCTTAATCATTACATATTTTTGTATTTTTAGACACTGATAGTTGTGTCTGGTGCGCTGTAGAAGGTATGAAGGCCTTCTGGGATTTATTTTGTGAATTTTACTGCTGTATCCTGTATTTCTAAGGATTGTTTTTCCACAATAAATTTCATCACTCTTAAAGATATGTTTTGCTCTCTTTGAGACTAAAAGCATAAAATCCTCAAAGCTCAATCTACATAACAGTATAGTAATCTTATCAATGGCGTACTGATTATGTATTTAATTTTATTGGTTCAAAGTAACATAGTATTGGCAAAATGTTTTATTTTTGCAAGAATAATAACAGAAATTAATAATTGATGAATATCATGTGTCCTTCTGGAAAGGATTTGTAATAGTATGTCTGAAAGTTTAATATATTTAGTAGATCAATTGATTTATTTAATGTTAATGTGTTCATTTTTAATTTTTCTTTATCTATATATCGCTGCAATACTGGATTTTTTGTAATTGAGATTTCCGCAAAGCCAATACTCGTTAGTTTCATATGTTTATTATGCAAAAATTGACCTTTCTAAGTTTTTGACATTGTAATTCCCACATCTTGTTTGTTTATTTTTTTAGTTTATTAAATACATTTAATAAAAGTAAGCTTAAAATTAATTTTAAAAGAAAGCTATTTTATTGTATATCATTTGAAAAATCTCTGCTCTAAGAACAAAGCCATTAGTAACAAATCTAATTCTGAAATAATTTTTCTGTAAACTTTGTAAAAATAGTCATATAACTTAAAAAAACACTTAATTCATAAATGAAGTTCATATTTAAAATTTAAAACAAATTTATTTTTAAACCATTTTTATGAAGCCTCAAAAGTATGCTCCAAGCCTTACTGGTTTTTCTTTTAAATTTTAGAAAATTTAATCTTTAAGCTTGTGTATGTAAAAACTAATATATATATATATTTTTTTTTAAATTTCAAGAGGAGTATAAAAAATTTATTAATATATTTTTAAAGTATGACAAAAATATCTAAGTGACATAAAACATCTATCTAGCATTTGATTAAAATAGAAAAATGTGAAGTAGAGGTGTTTTTCAATAAAGGGTATATTATTGGAAAGTTTCCATAAAAAAAGAATTAGCGTATTGTGGTGTAAAATTAAGTTGGAAAAATCTTTTTGTATTAAATTCCATTTTTTAATATTTTCTCATTTAGAGATCACAAGACAGTGTATGTAGGTGATGCAAGAGGTCGTGTGTTCAGTTGGAGTGTGACGGACAAGCCTGGACGTGGGATTGCCGACCATTGGGTCAGAGATGAAGGGGGAGGTGATAGTTGCACTGTGTGCAGGGTTCGTTTCTCTTTCTCTGAACGCAGACATCACTGCCGGAATTGTGGACAACTCTTCTGTTCAAGGTAATGGAAATGTTAAAATAAACATGTTTTAGTTTATGCTATCGGTGAAGTAAATTTACATTCTAGAACAGGGGTGGCCAATTATTTTAGGCACGAGGTCTGCATTGTGGGAGTAGAGGAAACTGGAGAACTGTGCCTTTTTAAGATGACTGCATTCATTAGTTAACTTTGAATCTCAGAAAAAGCATAAATTGTTCCTTAAAAATCAAATATAAATAAAGTAAAGTAGAGGAAATTTTATTCAATATATTTATGATGCTAATTTCATATCTATAGCTGCAAGCACATTTATTTTTAGAATCAGTTTAATGAGACGAATGTATCTTACCACACTTTTGTACAATTCTTTTGAAATTCTCATGTCAGCCAATTTAAATCTCTTGTTGAAGGAAAACTTTGCTTACAAATATATGTAAGCAACCCATATAGAGAGAATATTTTTTGTCTATTTGGTTTTCTGACTGTGTTGGCAAGCTACTATTTGCTAACCCCTGTTCTAGAATATAGTATTTTTTATCTAATTAATGTTTTATTAGAATATTACCATGGTAAAATGAGAGGAACAATACTTGATGCAACTCCTTTAAATTCTTCACCATGCCTAAAAGAACTTCGAATTGGAATAAGTAATCCTATTAACTATCTCAAACCAGTTTGTGTACTTTTATAAAGGCTAGAAAAAAAAATTTTAAATGACTTATTCACATTAATTTTCTTATATTTTTGTGAAATAAAAGATTATATACTTTGTGCAGGTATTCTCTGATATAAATTCACCTTGTTTTAATTCCTAGAAATTTAAATGATGTTCTTCAATTTATACAGAAGTTGGTGAGGAAATAAATTACACTGCTGAATAATTAAATTAGTTACTTTTTTTAAAATTGAAAATATATTACCTATTTGAAAATAGAATCTAATATATATAAAATGTAAATGATTATATTAATGTATCATTACATTTATTTAAAATTTCAGTGTAAAACTTCTCTGACAAACAAATCCAGTAATTGTTTGTAAATACAAATATTTTGAATTAGTAGTTTAAAATGAACTAGAGCAATATCTTATCAGACATTTTTAAAAAAATTTATTTAAGCTGTTACCAAGACATAATTTTAAGAAGAATTATTTTGTAGTTTTTATGACACACAAACAAGCTACACACATTATGCAACACACATACCGTATTTACTCAAATCTTAACCGCCATCGATTCTAAGTCACACCCCAAATTCTGAAAATGTTTTTGTGGAAAAATAAAAAATTGTGTAAAAATTTCATCAATATCCAATATTTAAGAAATTTTTTAAAAATTTAATGAAAAATAGTAAAAAAGTAGTTTATTTATTTTACCAGTTTTAAAAACTTTCAAATTCATACATGAACCTATAATTACTCTAACCATCAGTATCATGTTCCAAAAGTGATTCGTCACTCCCATTGTTACGACTGACTGTGGAACTGGTGCCAGTTTCCCACTTGGCCAAATGCCATCCAGTGTGTCTGTCATGCAACATTTTTTTTTAAAGAATGTACTCTTATTATATTCTCATTGGAAACTTTCTTCCAGGTAACAAATATCTATTCTGCAATTTTCGAAGCACTTGCCTTCTTGATCTTCACAGAATTAGTTAGAGTGGCTTTTCAAATGTAACCAGTTTTCGTACTCTCTCATTACATAGTCCTTAAGTGGCTTATTAATGCTTACGTCAAGTGGTTGAAGCTGGATTGTCATACCACCTGGGAGTATCACTAAATCACAATTGTTTCTTCTCAATTTCTTGTTAAAGAGTCTGTCAAATTACCTTTAAATGTGTCTATGATAATCATATTGATGCTATTACCGATATCTTTGATGTTTAGGTGATTAAAAGAAAGCATATACAAAAAAATTTCCTATATATGTACAGACAATGTTTAAGATAGACTGAATACAGAAGATAAACTATAGAATAGGATAAGCTGTAGATGCAAGTGGCCAGAATTGATGGTTACATTTTTCCTTTCAAAAGGGGTAGAAACTCAATTTCCTGCATCCAACAAATGTTTTGCCTTCGATTCTAAGGTGCACCCAATTTTCAGTAACATTAACACTGGAAAAATAATGCAGCTTAGATTCGAGTAAATACAATATTTTTATGAATGATGAAAAGTAGCAATAATGAAAAAAATAAAATCTCCAAAATGCCTTGTGATATGCCAAGTTGCTGATAATTTTAATAAATAATGGCTCTTTAAAATGCAATAGAAGTCTTGTTGACAAGACTCATGATTACCAATCATGTACATGAATTCTATCATTGTTGTTACTTATCTCACTTGATTAACAGTAACATCGGATTGAGACCCAGGAAATTTATCGTGACAAGAGGCTAGTTTTATACCTGTTGTTAGCCATAGCTTTGAGCATCATACAGGTGACAGTGCAATTTGGTTCGTTTCCACCCCAATTTTCAGGGAAAACACCCTGGAGGTAGTCAGGAGCCTTCCACCTCTTTTCCCCTTCCATCAACCTCACAAGAGGACTTGCAATTTGATGACTATTTAGAGTGCTCACATGCCTAACAGGCACATTACATTTATAAATATCCATGCCTTCTCCTAGATTCCAATCCAGCCCCAACAGCACAGCAGTCACCGTTACTAACCACTATAACAGATGGGCAGGTACATGAATCGTTAATTTTCTTACTCTATCAAAAAATATGATGAGAAATTTTATGAAATTTCTTTGGGGGAAAAAATTTAGGAAATAAAATTTACAATTTAGTTTCTTACAGTAATAAAAACATTTTACAAAGAGAAATAGTTCAATATTCAAGCTGATTTTTCTTTTAAATAGTTTTATTTCACTACATAGGATGAACTGCATATTATCCCAGCATGTAATCTCTAAAACTTATAACTTTTTTGAATACATTCACAAAGTAGTCATAAAGTCCAGTTTCAAGAATCCTCTGTGGTATAATATTCTCTATGAAATAGATTAAGGATGATCTGATAAATTTCTTTTACTGTCAACAGGTGCAGTCGGTTCGAGTCTGAAATCAACAGACTTCGAATTCCAAATCCTGTTCGGGTCTGTCAAGGCTGCTACAATTTACTGAAAACTCAGCAAGAAGGGTCCGTAGCCTCGTAGTAAAGACAATTAGAATATTTATAGTAAATATATATATAACAGAAAACTATTTTGTTTCATAGCATATTTTTTTTATTTTCCTCGATTGAAATTGTGCTTTCTCTATGAACCATATCCTAAGAAAGAACATGGTGAAAAAAGTGTTTATAAATTATATATAAAATATATGTATATTTCTCATTGTTACAGCAATCCATTTACTAGTGGCTAGTAAGTCACTCCATTGTCTAAATTGTATGTCTCCATTTTTCTATTGTCACAATAGCTTGTAAAAAAAATGTCGAGATAGAATGCATTTGATTTTCTAAAGTGCTGCAGCTGTTGCTGACGTGATTAATTCCCACAAGAGAGTCTTAGAATTGAATGGCAGCTTAGCAATTTCCATTCTCCCTTTTGAAAATGTAACATTTCTAGTGTCAATCATTTTCTATGTCATATTGATTTTTTTCAGTATAAGAGAACCATCATATATATAATGTTTTTAGTTTTAGTATTATTTTCATGCAGTTGTGGAAGTATTCTTTTAGAAAGATATATTATGTATATAATTTTTGTAAGAAGAAAACTAGGGTATACCAAGTGTTAGCAGAAAAATAAAAATGAATGAATTACAAGAGAATAAAGTTTTAGTAAATTATATTGTTTTATGATAACCTTCATTTTTGAAGAATTTTAATGCATTTTTTATTCTAAATGTGTACTTCTAATTTAAACAAATAATTTATTTAAATTATCTTATTTGGTTTTATTAAAATAGTTTGAATTCTGTAATGTATTATCTTATTTGTGATAAATTATTAATTGATATCAGAAGTTATAAAATGTATATAGTATATATTATTCTTTTTTAATTTTATTGTATATAAGCTTGTATTTATTTATTTTTTCTTAATTATGTACAAAACAAGTGCTACGAAAGACTTGCGCGAGATTTATTTTTAGGATCTCAGCAAAAATCATAAAATTTTATAGAGATTTGTCTGAGAAGACAGATCTATACATCACCATCATGATTTTCTAGTTTGTACGGCCTAAGTGTGTGTAAAATTAATTCATATGACATAATCATGTGTATACCATGTGTAATATGTTAAATGTTGCAATTGTGTAAAGTGTAAATATACACTGTAGTATATTATTTGATTGAGAAAAAGAATCATTTAATTCAAATAAAAAAATATGTGATCACTGCTTCTGGTCTTTCAATTTTAGTTTAAAATCATTTCTGCTAGATTTTCCGAAAATACAACTTGTTTACATTATCTTCGAATACTTAAATGGAGATAACTTTGTAATCTCTTTTTACAATGACATTTTTTTTTTCTTTATTTAAATAAACCACCGAAATATATTCGTTGAAAATACTATTTACAGCTTAATATTCATATGCAAAATGAATGATGGTTTTCCTACATATAAATGAAAAATACAGTCTATTTGTTCGATAGAGGTTAATCTTTCAAAAAACTACATGAAATAAATTTTAAACTCATAAACATTATATATTAAAAAAAGTAATTATTCACACCTTTTTGTAAATGAATATCTAATTATTTTATATATATTACCCATCAAAAAAAGGAAACAAAAACAAGAAAAAAGAACGTTGAGGAATACACTATTTTCAACATTAAGAAAATAATTTTATACTAAAATTATTGAATTTTAAGGACATTTTTCTAATTTAAAGCATACAAGTAATTTTAAACATACATTATTTTTTAACTAGAAATTCTAATTATCGCATGCATGCTTAAATTTAATTACTCATAAAATCTTAATATTGTTTGAAAAAACGCTTTGTTTCATAGTATGACACATCTTTACAATGCACCAAAAATCCCTTCAGGCGTATTTTCTTCACACTGTAATCTGCATCGAGTTGTTTCAAATGAATTTATTATTTCATTATAAGAAGGTTTATTGATTTCTGCATTATCATCATTTTCTTATTCATTGCAATCAATTGTTGTATTGTTTTTATTTTCACCTTGTTCAAAATATCCGATTCAGTCAGTGATCCAGATGTTTCAGCTTCAGAGTCAAGGGTAAGAAAATCTTCAAGCATACATCCATAATTTCTTGTTTATCCTTTAGCTGTATCCATACTTTTTTTTTCATTTCTTCTAAGAAAATATTGCCTTCATCCTCCATACTTGCCAAACTCTCCCTGCTGACAAAGAATCTATTTTTGGCAAAACTGTTATGAATGGTATGATGTGCGACATCATAGTTCCACTCAAGATTTCTGAAATACTTTCTCATCAGTTGATATTTGGCATGGATTGATTGTTTTCAAGAGCAGTGATAACTTTTCACAGTATTCTCTTGCGATAGTGTACTTTAAAAAATTTTATCACTACCCCTTGACTGCATTGTTTGGTAACAAGTAAAAAACTGTAACATTTTTCATTATCCAACCTCTGAATCCAATTTTCACAAATTTCTGATGTCCTCCAAGATTTTTTGCTAAAGTCATAATCAACTTCTGAAGATTTTGCGTAGTTGAGAAATCTTGGAGTTTTGCTTCTTCCTGTAACTAGTGGTTTTAACTTCTGATATCCATTCATATTTGCTCCTAACATAACAGTTACTCTTGCTTTGCTATGTTTTCCTCCAAAGCATTTTCTGTTTATAAATGTTAAGGCCTTAGGCTACCCTAGAATTTTCAAAAAATCGGTTTTTTATTTTAAATGGTCCCCTAGAACCTCAAAGATGATGCCAAAAAGATAATATCTAGGTAAAAATCTCCAAGTACTCGGCCTTGAGTACAATGTCGTCTCATCCACAGTGAGTTCCTTTTGTGAGCTGTAGAGGGAAGGTATGTTAGGGGACTAGAGCAGATACACAGCAGATGTTATTGAAAAAAATTTATTTCCTGACTAAGTCTAGACTTGTCGAATGTCTGTTTCAGTTAGTTAGGCACAGCGAAACATTTGAGAAGGATGCTAGTCGACAAACACTAGTTTTTCTCAATACTTCTGTAAACTTCCATTTCTTTTTCGAGATTAATTTTTTTTTTCAATGACTTGTCTTCTTCATTTTTGTGCATAATGAAGTCAATGAACTTGGAAATAAGCTCGAACAGTTATGAAATGTGCCTGAAGATTGACAAACAGCGCATAAAGCTTGCAAAGATCGCTATCCAACTGGGTAAAAAAATACAAGAATCACTTCAAGTTCAAGCAGAAAAGAAATGCAAGAGCAGTACAACTGTCTGGAAGACCAATTGTATGGTTCAATTTCGCAGATTAAAGGTATTGCAAAATTATTCATGATTTTCTACTACTCAAAACTTCAAACACGTTTATGTCAAAACTGCATTTTTTCATTTGGCCCCACACTCATAACTCAAACAATTTTTAACCGTTTCCACTTAAAACATACATTTTCTGGAAGTACATAGGTTTTTTTCCCCTCCCTTTTCTTTATGGCATAGTTCATTTGTTAATAACAATTATCTGACGATTTTTAGACAAATTTTTCACTTTAGAAGGACGCCATTTGGTCAAAAATCAATGTATCACAAAACTTCTACCTACTTCTATAGCATTTATTATATATAATCGGAAAAAAAATCATTGGCTCACATTATAATTAAAAAATTACAGGACCTCTTAGTCCAGCCGTAAACCCTGAAAAAACGGAGACATCATTGCACAGCCGCCGTTTTGAAATTAATCAAAAAAATTATTGTTAACAGTCACTAATATGTATGATAACACCCCGTTTTGTAATATCGATTTATTTTATAGTATTTAAAAAATCCCCAGGAAGCCTATTTTTTTCGGCCTCTAGAATGGCCTAATGCCTTAATGTTTTTGAGGCAATCATTGAAAAACAAAGCAGTCTCATCTGCATTAAAGATTTTCTGGCTTATATTCTTTTAAAATTTCGCTCTCTGTCACTGTTATCCAATTTTTAATAACATTATCTCTCATCAACATCTTTACTTTCCCCAGAAAATACTTTTTCTACAATTCCGTATCTTTTCTTAAATTTTTCTAGACATCCATTGCTATCTAGAAATTGGTCGTTTCCACAATGCCTTTGAAAACTGAAGAGCTTTCTTTATTATGAAAAGTCCAGAGATCCAAGGCCGGATCTACGTATGGGCTGCAGCCCTGGGTTCTAGGGGGATCCGTTCGCCATCACAGAAAAAGATGCTTACAATCAACTAATAATGAACCAGTAAAAAAAATTCAAAGAAAATACCCGAAATACTATATCAAATTTATTTTTATTTTCGAGAGCAAGATCAATTCACTTTTGTTCTTCCGCTCTACCACCGAATACGTGGAAATTAATAGACAGGGATGCTCCTGATGGAAGCTGGGTGGTCAGCTAGGCGAGTAGCTCATCAATTAGGCCGCTGTGATTGTGTTGTGAGGAGGTGTTGGCACCAGTGGATCCGAGATATGTCATTCACACGAAGACCAGGCTCAGGACGCCCTCGACAAACCAGTCGTCGAGAAGTCCGCCAAATCGTAAGAAATGCACGCGTACAGCCAACTGCTTCATCAGCCGCCATCCAGGCACAGGTAGCACCTTCACTAGAGGCTCCTGTGTCTTCTCGAACCATACGAAGGCGCCTGGCTGAAGGACATTTGGGATTGCGGCGCCCATTACGTGTACTGCCCTTGACGCCCACCCATCGATGCCTCCGTTTGGAGTTGTGCCACGCAGGAGGAAACTGGACTGCAGCGGGATGGAACCAGGTCGTCTTTAGCGACAAATCCAGATTCAATCTCATCAGTGATGACAATCGTGTTCGTGTGTGGAGACCCTGTGGTGAACGTCTCAATCCTGCCTTTGCTTTACAGCGACACACCGATCCCACAGCTGGTGTGATGGTATGAGATGCCATTGCCTACAATACACGGTCACCCCTAGTATTGATCCGTGGCACCATGACAGCCCTGCGGTATGTCCATGACATCCTGCAACCACATGTGTTTCCACTCACGCCACGGTTCCCAGGAGCCATTTTTTAACAATGCTCGGCCTCACACAGCAAAGATGTCACAAGACTGTCTCTGCACTGTTACAACCCTTCCTTGGCCTGCCCGATCCCCAGATTTGTCTCCAATCGAGCCTATCTGGGATCACTTGGGACGGCGAGTTGGGCATTCCACGAGTTTCAACGAACTAGATGCAAGGTTACAGCAAATAGGGAACGAAATGCCTCAAGACATCATACAGAACTTGTATGACTCAATGCCCGATCTTATCGCATCGTGTATTCGCGCTAGATGGGGTTCAACAGGGTATTAAATCCTCCGTTCTTTTGCCTTTTTCTCTGAAATAAATGATCCCTTTTCTTTGATTTTCTAATCATTAATGGTGGTATTTTCAATCGCGAGTTATTGAAAAGGTAACCCACGGATTGGGTAACCCCCCGCTCGAGGGTAACTCTCGGGTAATTCTGGTTTCTTATTCTCTAATGGCGATTACCGGATCCGTGAGTTATGCGTGGGCAAGATGTTAAAGTCGTTGTGATTGGACACTGATAATCACGTGACGTATTACATTTTGCGTTGTATCTTGGCGTGAAACATTCGATCAGCTGGTTTTTTTTTAACGCTTTTGAAATATTGAGTAAAAGAATTGATAATAAGTAAATATTGATCCACATAACGGTCTGAGCACCTTTCCCAGCTGACAAATTGAATAAATAACCAATTAAAATTAACAAGGAATAGATACTTCTAACAAAAATCAAATGTCTATTTTCAGCTTTGACATTATGAATTATTTACATTGTGCATTATTATGAATTAATTACATTGTGCTCTACATTTTAAATGTTCTGATGTGATGCTGCCTGAAAATGTGGCTATCAATAGTTTGAGGGCTAAGATTCTTATTATTAACTAGCTTTTACCCGCGGCTCCGCTCGCGTTGATGTTTTTAAGTAACTGTCAAAGTCGTAATCATTATCATTAAAAAGTAAGTAATATAATATGGTAATTTTTTTTATTGCTTGACTGGAACCAATAAAATTTAAAAATTCAAAAATTGAGCTTAGTTTAAAAAAACTGAAAATGTAATTTATTATAATAATTAACAACAAAAATTAAATAACTTAAGCTATTAATATTTTTAAAAATCGAAAGTATCTACGTTTAATTTATAATTTCTCTTTAAAAGAGCTCAAAACAGAACTGTGTACTATATTATATGTCCTTCCGTCAGTTGCAAATATGTGAAGATTTGAGCATTGGACACACCGATCAGGCTACATATAGTTGGCCATGGGGAAAATATTGCTTTTCCAAATGCACCCCTGCTACCTGAAATGTTAGCTTTGTTAATAGCAACATTAAAACTGGGGATATTGAAATCGTTTGAGTTGAAACGGTAGGTCAGTGGAGATACTTGGAATTCGAGGTATGATAACACTATCCCTTTTCATGACATATGTTAAAATATTGGCACCAAGTATATTCTGCACCAGTTTTGTGATCCTAAGCCTCGTTCCTTTACATAGTCGAGGAGCATCGAGATTTTGCATAACTGGTACATTTAGTTTTAATTGAAGTTTATGTGAGAGTACACCCGAAAGTTCAAGTGAATTTAAGAACTCCGTGGGATATGAAGTACTTTGTTCTTTATCCATGATTGCATTCATTGATAAGTATTTCTTCATGTCCCCCCCTCCCCCTCACGTCGTTTAAATTTTCAATGTTGATTTTATGGACAATGTCATTGTTAGGCGCCAATATTGATCTTGCACGCAACCACTGATCCCAATTTAAATTTTGTTGCAAGCCCGGGTAAATTTGAGCAATAAAATTTACATCATTTTCTTCTACATTGCAAAATTCTTTGGAAGTAAAATATAGCCTCCAGCATTTGCGTCCAAACATCCATAACCGATTTTCAATTGCGTCTCTGCATAATGTACCAAATCTACGTCATTATGAAGATACACTCTCATATTCGTTTTCAGACTTAATTTTTCAAATTTTGCCCATAAGCTTGATGATTTAATAGAGACTGATTTCATCTGCGACAGGTTTACAGGGGGAGTTTTTGAAAATTCACCAGCCAATATATAATAAAGTACCATTCCTCCTATAATATCTGTACTATCTTGTAAATCCTGAAGAGTCCGATTTAACGCTTCTATAGGTTTCTTGTGAGACACCGTACTTTCATCCCACACTAAAAGCTTGCATTGTGGAAGCATCCTGCCTTGAGAGCTATTTTTTTCTGAAATTTCAGATGAGTGAATCTTCAAATGCAAGATTAAGTGATAATTTTAAAACGGAATGTGCAGTACGACCGTTGGTCAGTAAAATCGCGGCTATACCAGAAGAAGCCATAGCAACTGCTATCCTCTGGGTTTTTCTGATGGTCATTAATAATAAGTTTAGCAAGAACGTTTTTCCTGTTCCTGCAGGGGCTTCGAGAAAAAAAGAGTGCACCACTGCCAGATTCTATTTTGCGTAACACTTGTTGGAAAACGTGACCTTGTTCTGGAGTTAATTTAGAGATAAATTCTGTTACTTGATGTTGCAATGCTATAAAATCGTAGTTTAATTCTCAAGCAATTTCATTATAGAAGCCATTTCCGTCGACACGTCTAGGAATAATCATTCCAAAATCATGTAGCTTCTTCCCAACCATTTTGAAAACATTTATTGCGTTTCGCGTTGTAGATGTGTTTGTTGATTGAAAGTCATATTTGCTTGTATTTTCTGCAAAATATCTTCCGCCATGTAGTCTTAGTACTTTTTCCAAAAGGTTTGAGGATTAGAAAGACCGGAGATGAAATAAGTATTGCGTAAAGCTCCCTAATTTTATTCGGCGAGTGACATTGTATGGCTTCTCCTCCATTGTAATATCTAGTATATCTTCAAAGTAATACTTCCACGTAAAATATCTAAGTTCAGTATAAGTGAAAAATTTGTGCAAAATATGAATATTGTATAATTAGATTTTTAAAAAAATTCAAAGTGATAAACATTCGAAAATTTAAAACTTTTTATGAAACTGTTAATTACCATAAAATTTTCAATATCACGCGCGCAATTCGCTAAAACTATTTCGTTTCCCTCTTTAAAATGTGGTCGAAAATTTGCATTAAAATATCTGGGATTGTCAGAATAGAGAACTTCTTAGCCAACTTGGCGATATTTCTCAAATTTTGAGTTTGACATTTAACAAACGTAACGTAATAAACGTTATACGTTTAATAAAAAACCATTTAAAAAATTGCTTTTTGTAAAGATGCTAAATTACACTGTGTTTCAATTCACTGTGTTATAAATGTGAAAAATTTCCATTATTGACCAAATGCATAATTTTGCGCCAACTTGGTGGGGAGTAAGCAAAGTCCCACGGTTTTACCCGCATAGTTTCCGTTCCCGTAGGAATATGGAGATAAAATGTACCTTATGTTACTCGCTGATAATGTAGCTTTCCATTAGTGAAAGAATTTTTAAAATCGCACCAGCCATTTCCGAGATTAGCCGAAACAGACAGACAGACAAAAATTTTAAAAATTGATTTTTTGATATAAGTACCGTGTATACCTTTAAATGCATTTAGTAACAAACTACTAATTTGAAATTACAAACAGACACTTCAATTTTATTTATTTATATAGATAAGTGGGGCATGGTACAAATAAAGTTCGTAATATTATCAGAAAATGTGTTTTGCTTGTGTTAAATGTTATACAATGAGAATTCAAAACTCGTATTATTTTAAAATTTCAATTTATATTTTGATTGTATACAAGTCCTAATCCTATCCTAATCTATTTTTCTTTTTGATTTAAAATTTTCCAGCAACCCTTTGGTAGGTTAAAATAGAATATAGATTATATATATAATCATTAATTTAAATAATTTCGAAAGTTAGTAATTATTCTTAATTCATGATTTCTATAAAATCTTAGAATGAAAAATCCAGTTTTTTTGTGAAGAATAAATTTGTTAATTGAATCTTAGGGGCCTCATTAGTCACATTTATCTAAAACAGAACATGTTACTGGACCTTTTCCAACTCCATCTAACAAAAATAATTATACTATTGGTATTAATCTGATTGTATTTGTCTCAAAACACTATATATGCACATACGTTTATCAATATTTTACAATATAGAACAGAAAATAAATGTTACATATACAAAATATTTATACAATTTTTCAGTTTTAGCTCCAACCGAGCAGCGTAGTTGGTACAAAAGTGGTAGCTCGCTTATCTCTGGTGTCAAAATCCGCGAGTTACCCTCCGAAATCGGCGAGTAACCTTTGGATGAATAATCCGCGGATCTGGCGCGATCCGCAATTGAGAATAATGATGTTTCGCCAATCTGCGAGTTACCTCCGGTTCGGGGATAACTCGCGATTGAGAATACCACCGTTACTGTATCAAAGTAGTCATTGCGTATGTAAAATTTCGTTTCATTTTGACGACTTCTTGGAGCGCCAATTTTTTTGTCCATGAGTGTAATTTCCTACTAATTCTATTCCGAAATGCAGAGTTGGAGTAAAAATGTAGTACAAAGCAGTCCACGCTTTTACCACAATGACACTAATTTTCTCATTAATCACTTTTTATTTTTATATTAAAAATTTTTACTTTTTAGTTCAATTAAGAGTCCGGCACATGAATTTTTGAAAACTTATCGATTTTCACTTTTTTATATTTTCTAAAAGTTCAAATATTTTTCTTTAAAATGATATATGATATGACGAAATCCGATAACTAGAAGTATTTTTTTTTTTTAACGAAACTACTTGGCGCGCATCAAATGAGCTCTCCTAGAAGCACCTGTGTTTTCCCTTGCATTAGTTTCTGATGAGCGAGAATCCGTATGATGTTCAAGCGGAAACATTAAAGTGTATTGGGCTTATTGAAAAATATATCCGTACTCGTCCTTTGGATCTTAAAAGCGAAACAGAGAAAAAAAAGTTAAGTGATGGAAAAAGCCTAAAAAGGTCGTAACTGACTCACCGACATTTTATTATAAAAAATTCAAAGATATTATGGTATACCTATTAGAAATATTACCAATGATCTACAAAGCATGAAAACTGCTGTTTGCGATGTTTATTTTCATTTTCTGTCTTCAAACGAGAACCCTCAACATGGACTGTGTCCTGCGACTATAAATACCTGGTGCAAGTTTCAAAAGACAGAAGCTGAATGTAACGAAAGGCTCTATGATCAGGGAGATAGCCTTAAATACATACACCCTAAATGAAGCCACTTTTTAGAGATCTAGGTGATCCTATGTTATTAAGAAAATGCTTACATGGAAAGACCCAGAACCCCCAAATGAGTCAGTTAATAACGCCACATGGTCATGTGATTCCAAGATCTACATTTGTGGAATTAAAAACTCTAAAATTAGGGGTAAATATTAGGGGGATATTCTGTTGTGCAAACTTACATTTCGAGGGTTTTATTGTTAATTGGGATCTCCTGATTCTCTTTGCAGGACTATTTCCACATGTTTAAGGTGTGACTCCCACGTATCCGAAAAGATAGCGATATCGTCTAGATAAGGGACAACGAAATGCTCTAGACCGTTTAGTAATTCTGCCATGAGTTTACTGAAGAAATATGGGGCATTATTTAATCCGAAACTCATTCTTAGGGGTCTGTAAGTACCAAAACTAGTACAAAAAGCTGCGTATCGTTGTGCAATTTTACTCAGAGGAATTTCCCAATATCCTTTAGATAAATCTAAAATGGTAATAAATTTAGCGGAGGAGACCTGTTCTACGCGTTCTTCGATGTTGGGTAGAGGAAAGTACTCCGTTCTAATAATTCCGTTTAATTTCCGATAATCGACACAAGGTCGAGGATCCTTGCCAGGTACCTCAACTAAAATCATAGGGGACATATAATCCGATTCAACTACCTCAATGATTCCTAATTTTAGCATTCGATTAATTTCGTTTTTTAAAATTTCATTTTGTCGGCGCGACATTCGGTACGGCTTCGTTCTAATTGGCATATCATTAACCAACTGGATCTCACGTACAACCAGATTAGTTAAACCGGGATCATTTGAGAAACATTTAGAATGTTTATTTAGTAATTCGCGCAGCTGATTAACTTGTGTGTCTTGAAGACATTTGCTTAACTCGCTAGCCTGGATGACATCCTCGAAATCATAAATGATGGAATTGTTCTCTAAGTATGGGATTTCTAAATCATGGTCTGCGAGAGATTGGTGTGCTTCATCGGTAATTATTAAGTTAACAAATGTTCCGGCCTTTTGTAATACGGTTTTAGCATATTTATATGATAGATTTGAGAGGTTTCTCGTCTGCCGGGAATTTCTACCAAATAGTTCGTTTCGGAAATTTTATTTAAAACCGTCCCAGGACCTATCCACTGTACTGCTAATTTATTCGCTCGAGATGTAGACGAAACAAGTACTAAATCTCCATCCTTAAATTCGCGTTTTACTGCATTCTTATCATACCAAGTTTTCCTCTTAATTTGCATCTCTTTCATTTTATCTATAGCTACCTCCTGACACCTTTTTAATCTATTAATTAACTTAAACACATATTCAGTGACGAGGTCATTTTCTTCTTCCGGTTCCATCCAATGTTCCATTACTAATGTTTCTGGAGTCCGCAAATTTTTCCCATATACCAACTCTGACGGTGTACTCTCGTGAGTTACAGTTCGCAACGCTAAAAGAATAGACGGAAGATGTTTGTCCCATTCGGAGCCTGCCTCTAAACATAAGACTCGCAGGAGTCGTTTCAATGTTCGATGAAATCGCTCAATAGGGTTACTCTGAGGATGATACACAGAACTATGCCGGACAAGTATTCCGAATCTTTCAAAAAACTCGGTAGTCAGAACACTAGTAAAGGAAGTACCCTGGTCACATTGTATTTCCCGCGGAAAACCCATACGACTAAAGATATTTAAAAGAGCATCTGTAACACTAACCGAACTGATATCAGCCCCCGGGATAGCTTCAGGGAATTTTGATGACATGCATATGGCCGTGATAAGATATCGATTCCCATTAGATGTGATTGGAAGAGGCCCACTTACATCAATATTTAGTTTAGTAAAAACCTCCTGAATAACCGGGACCAATTTTAGTGGAGCTTTCTTTTTCTCATTTGGCTTCCCAGCCCTCTGACACTGATCGCAAGTTTTTACGTACGCTTCTATATCCTTATAACAATTTGGCCAATAAAAATATCGGTTTAACTTGTCTTTAGTTTTCGTAACCCCCAGATGTGCAGAGGTTCCTTCATGACACAACGATTTAATTTGCTCACGGAACCTTTCTGGCACTACTATTAATTTAGCCACATTATCTAACTTATCCTCGCGTTTTTTGACGAGAATAAGCCTTATTTGTTGCCTGCACCTGACTGACTGCCTGTTCGTACAATGATTTAATATCCTCGCTATTTTTTTGAGCTTCAATTAACTCATCTCGAGTAACTTTTAGCAGCTCTAACTCCGGAACATATTCCTGCAGTTCAGGGATTAAAATTTGATCCTCTGCCTCCGGAGAAACAATTATAGCCTCATCTTCCCCTTTCCTATCGCTACAGCTATTTAACTCTATTTCTTTTCTAGCCGCTATGGTTTGAGACCTTGTCTGAACAGCATTGACTACCTCAACTGAAAGAAAATCATAGCCTAAATTTTCTTTTATTAGTTCGGCCGTTTTGTTTCCGAGCAAATACCGACCATGTTGATTTAAATGATTTCCAGAAACTGCTGCTTTAGTTTGCACCGTTCCGAAGTTTCCGGAAATTTCCACGACCGCCAAGGGTAAGCAAACCAATTCTGAGCTTAACGGTTGTTTTACCCAGACCTTTTCACCGGAGAAGGAAGAAGAATTAATGTATTTAGCACACACCAAATCTATTGTTGCCCCCGTATCCCTAAGTATATCTATTTCTTGACCATTCACAGAGCCCTTTGTTACATATGAACCAAGATAATCTGAGTTCCCATTTCCTTCAATATTATTGAGAGACTCCGTTGCTTTATTCCTATTTAATTTTGGGCATGCCGCCTTTATATGTCCGGGCAGGTTGCAATGGAAACATTTTTGTATCACGCGTCTTTCGAAAACTCTCCCCCTATCGCCCTCAGGAAGAGAAACCACTGGTTTAGGGGGAATTTCCTCGAACATAATTTTCTTCTCCTTAAACCCGGAGGTGGTCAAATTTACAAGCGTCTAGCCCCTCAAAAGCTAGTTTCCTCACTGATCATCTGCGCATAACTTGACGCATGTTTTGCTCCCTGATCATCTGCGCAGATTCCCGCGCAGCATATTTATCTCAGAAAGCTGGGCATGCAGAACGGAATCACCAGACGCCATCAGTTACTATCCTGGGAATTGTGGGAAACCAAATTACTGGTAATTAAACGTGGTAAACAGACAACAGATGTGGCGACATCAAGAAGAAGCAAGACCTTTCAATAAACAAAAGCTTGCTAATACTGCGTAAGTTAACTATTTAAGCATTCACTTTTTAATATCAATTCCTGTTTATATCTTACTTACAATGTATAACTAAATGATGAAATGCACCTTTCTTGCAGTAATAAAATGAAAACAGCGTGAAAATAGAAGGTTACTTGAAGAAAGATGAAAATATACTATGTAAGTAGACTTCACAAGCATTCTTTTTAACATCCATTCATGTTAAAATGCATAAAGTGTTCGCCCACTTAAAAATTTGTAGAAATCTGACTTTAGCCTAAGATTAAAGTTTATAAGGGCATTCATTATATGCATGATTTTAATTACCTGCATGAGTGGGTGATTTTGATTGTGCCGTGGAGGATGTGTTCAACACTAGAGTTATTGTACACAAAAGCATTTTTAAAGGATTTTTATAAATGAAAATATCTTATGTTGCTTCTTGATTTCTGCAGTGCTGTCACATACAAAAAAAAAAACAAATTTTGTTTGAATCTTGATTTGTTTTCTTTAAAATATTATATTTTATTATTGTTCTATAAAAATGGATCGTTGTTATAAAAAAAAGCTTTGGAAAATTGATTATTTTTCACATAAATCAAGGTAAATCTGTGCAAAACTTGTTCCTCTTTTAATGGGGCAGTATGCAATAAAGCATTTTAATGACTATAATGGAATAGAAAACTAGCCAAGAAAAGAAGTCAACTCGAAGAGTACTGAGATCAGCTGCATTATTGGAGCAATGTACACTGTTGGCCACCATAAATGCAACACCAAGAAAGACAAGAGATAGCTCAACAAAATTTATTTTGTAGATAACATGTTGACCAAGTATCAAATGATTAAATGTAGAGACTTCTGTGAAGTGTGGTTCCTGCCAGAATCAGTAGCCAGAGTAGCCGCCATTGTTGGAGATCACCGCTGCCACACGCCTCGTCATTGATTCAAAGAGACTTTGGATGTGTTCTTGGGGTACAGCAGACCAAGCAGCTTCCACACGTTGCCAAAGTTGATCTGGTGCGGTAGCTGGGGGTGTAATCTGGGTCAATCGTTGAGCAATCATGGACCACATGTTTTCTATCGGCGAAAGATCCGGAGAGCAAGCCGGCCAGAGAAGCAATTCAATCTGGTGATTAACGAAGAACCTTTGGACAATGCCTGCCACGTGTGGTTGCGCATTATCCTGTTGAAATATGGCTGTGGCCAAGTCCTGAAGGTAAGGAAGGACATCTGGCTCCAACACCTCAGAGACGCAGCGCTGGCTGTTTAAAGTACCGGCAATGCGTGCGAGAGTGATATCCAATAACGCCCCATACCATAATACCCGGTGCAGCACCAGTGTGGCGGTACATAGCAGAGCTGTTTAGCATCCTCTCTCCACGATGTCTCCAGACTCGAATCCGACCACTGTGGTGTTGCAGACAGATGCGTGACTCGTTAGTAAAGACAACTTCATTCCATTCTGCCGTCCACATCCTTCTTTCATCGCACCATTGGCGGTGGAGACGTCTGTGGTTCTGCGTCAAGGGTAGACCAAGCTATGGACGTCTTTCGGACAGACCACTCTGCTGTAAACGGCGTTGAATGGTATGCGCAGACACTGAATGATGCGTTACAAACTCATTGTGCTATGCTATAGTTCGTGATGTGACTGAGCGATCTGTCACTGCCATGCGCACAATTTGCCTGTCCTCACGTGAAGTGGTGCACTGAGGTGGATGTGATCGACCATGTCAGTCCGTCATACCCTCCTGCATCCAACGGTCACCTATCCGCATTACACTTGTTTGGTTTCGTCCAACACGACTACCGATTTCCCTGAAAGATAATCCACAATCTCGGTAGGCCACTATCCTTCCTCTGTTGAACTCGGATACTTGATCTAAAGCTGATCGCTGTTTTCTATGAGACATAACTGATCGTTTTTTGAAAAAAGCACAAGAAAAACACAGTTGCCGAATTTGAAATCGTTGAAATCTCGAAGCCTTAAATAGCACTTTGAGGTGGCACCACAGGTGTGCGTGATGTGTGTCTGCACTGAAATTCTAATCATTTGCATATCTCACCTCTGCTAATGCACAGGATGTTGCATTTACGGTGGCCAGCAGTGTATTTAAAGATAAGTTTTTGTTAAATTTAAAAAATAAAAATCTTGGATCTTCCTTTGCAAAATCCATAATAAACAAGTCTGAAATATTTTGGAATAATGTCCTGTTTGCAGATGAGGATCTCTGAATCAATGAATTCAAGTAAATGGTTTGGTGATCATAACCTCTTTCGTCCAACCTTTCATAAGATTTCCTACTATCAAAATAATAGTTGTTCCCGGTTTGATCCATGATTCAAGAAGTGTTTCTGCCATCCTGTCGTGTATTACCACCATGAAACAGTGACCTGTCACACATTCGACTCCGACCAAAACCCATTGTCCTTCTGCAAAATATCCACTATTATGTTTCCTTTTCCCAATATTGCTCTTGTCAGTTTCAGCAGTTTTACACTTCCCCCCAAGCTTCTGTATTAACCAGAATAAAATCAATTAACACATAAGATGCATAGCTGCACCAATCGGCAACAGCTCATGAAACAATTCCAAGTTCCTTATAAATTTAATCAAACCAGGAACGTTTAAAGAATTTATTAATTAGAAGTAAAATGGTGGAAATTGACAATTTACTGCCTGTAAAAAGAATTAAATTGGATAGATTTTTTTTTCCAGCACGAATTTGCACCGAAGATCTGCAATAAACTCCGCTGCCAGACTTTTTATGTTGAAAAATAATTTTCATATCACTGCCACATTTTATGATGCCGATATCAGCAAAATTTTACATAAGAGAGAGAATAAAAAGCCTCCTTTTTATGAAAATAAAATAGACCAAAAGTGAGAATTTGGAACACCTTTTGGTCTGTAAAAATTAAAAGAATACCCCTCGTATTTTTTTTAAAAAATATCCTGGTACCCACCTATAATAGTGGAAATACCTATGTTCAAAAAGAGTAGAACAAAATACACCACCAGAGTAGAGCAGCAGGTGAAGAATAAATGCATTGAAAACGGTAAAACTTGTAAAGAAATCAATTTAAAATTGTCTGAAATTAATAGGGTTACCGCAAAAAAAAATTTAACTATAATAAACGTCATCCCCATGGCAATGACATCACTAAATGATAGAAATATCAAGGTAATAATATTGTAATATTATCGTCCATCTTGGTGAACATATACAACAACTTGGTGTACAGCACTCTTATATCAAATTAGTACTTTAAAAGTTGACCTAATAGTTTTATTTGTTACGGTTTTGTAAAATCTGACCCATTATGCCCCCACAATCAAAGTGAGAGCTTTAAAATAAAGAAAATGATCATGGAAAAAAATTAGATTTCTACATATATCAAAATACTGTTTGTTTATAAGAAATGGCATTCCTTATAAACTTAAAGGGTTGTAGTTCTAGAAATATATTATTTTTTTCTAAAGCTTGGAATAAAATCTCGTACAAATTATTTCAAAACATAAGAGCATTATGCACATGCATTTCAGATTTCTTCGTTAAATAGGGTGTGTTATATGGCAAATATACCTAAAAATTGCTGCTTGAAAGTATAGATGTATATAATACAACAGAGTTTACAGTAATTGTTTATTTAAGGATACTAAAATTTGTCCTTAAAAAGCTGCAAAATAAGTTAAGCGTTTTTACTCAATTTTAATATGTGTATGAGTAAACTAGCATTTTATTTTTTACAAACAAAAGCGAATTTCATATGCATTACATAATACAGTGTCTTAATAGAATGGCAACCAAGAGAAAAGATATTTTAATTTGTATATTATTACATAACTTTCTAGTTCATTTAGCTCTTTTTATTTTAAAAAGAAAAAACATTGCATTTTAATATTTATAAAAACTTACTTTCTGCGAACACATCAAAGTTGCACATATATAACTTTAATAGCTCAACAACAGGCATACACCATAAATTTATAAATTGTAATCTCTTACTGTAATTAAGACTATTTTCTGTGAAATATATTTAGGTTTATATTACTACCACTAACATGTCATAAACTTGAAATTACCAGTGTAGATGAGTTGACCAAACCTGAAGTAAACATAAGAGCCCATAGTGATGCCAATTTACTCACAGAAATGTATCATGTATTAAAGGATTTTTTCACCTACCTTCATGCTTTGAAATGCTTTCATTACAATCTATTTTAAAATATCTGCATGAAATAATATAAGTTAACTTTTGTTGACATTGTTTATACATAGAAATTAATGCATTTGTTTTTAAAATTTGGAAAGGTTTGTGTAATGTAATGCTAAAAGTTATTGTTAAGTGAATATTTGTATATTATAGTATCTATTGGTAAATCTGAATTGAAGCTGTCATTACCATGGTTTGAATTCTTTTAAAATTATGATATATTAGTAAATAAAGGTGTAATGTGAAATTACTATTTTTATTGCAGCTGAATTTACCAAATTGCTGTATCCTGCAGTTGCATCTATATGATGGTATTTGCTGTAATAAAATTCAACTGTTCTCAATTAAAATACAAGGCAAGAATTGGATCAAAAAGGATTTAGATACTACACAGGATAAACAACACCAAAATGCGGTGGCCATTTTCCATTTAGTGACAGGATATGACTGCCTGGGAGACATTGCATAGGAGTTTATCACTATCCTTACTGTCGCCACTGTAATTTAACAGAGCCAATGAACAGAAAAGAGATCTCCAATGCTGCAAGGCCTTCCAAGGAATTTCCTTGATATTGGCATGCTAGAGTTAGTGGGGTGATGAGACTTCAGTCACTTCTATGTTTTTTTTCCCCTTGTGTTTTTTCCTTTGTATTGTATTTCTGCTGATTCACCACCATTAAAAATAAAAAAGAATTTGACTTTTATTGGAGATTGTTTTTCTAACTGCTGTGCAAGTGTTAATCTAGAAAATTCAGTACTTGCATATTATGCTGTCAAACAATTTTGCTAAACAAAAAATTAACTAAGCCCTATCACACACACACAGCATTATTATTGTCTTCCAATGTACATAGGAACGATTTCTATTATTGGCTGTATATCAAGACATTTGGTGATGCCTTTTGATTTGATGAAATTGGTTGTTAGTATAATATATTTAAGCTGTGAAATTTGTATGTATTTATGTTTAATCAATATTATGAAACTGTACCTAATATCAGTCTGTCAATTGTTTTTGCTAAATCAAAAGCAATCACCAAATGCTGCAATGTGCAGTTTCAATTTTCCTGTGCATGCTCGAATACAATTACCTTATTCACAAGTTGTATTACTTTTTTTTCCAAGTTTTTTTTAAAGAAATTATTAAAACTTGGTATCTTTGAATAAAGAGAACGTATTTTTTATTTCTTTTAAATTAAAGAAAATCAAGGTACTGAAATACAATTTTGTTACTACTTAACTAAAATTTTTCAAAAATCTTAATCAATTTATTGGTTGACTGACTCATACATAAGTACCAATTATTCCTGTTTTAAAATAGAATTGTAATGTAATTAAATGTTTGCATTATATAAAATTGTGTAATTGATTAATCTACCTAGGCCTACTAAAGAATCCACCTTTTTAATTTGGATAATAAAAGGTAATGTGTCTGCACCATACCTCCTAGGTGATGGTGTCAGTTTTATTTTACTTATGTTTATTTAGAAAAGAAAACTCTCTCTTTCAGAATACATGTGCTCCAAAACAGAAGCTTCATTTATTCATTGCATATAATAGATGTTAAAATGGTATTGTTGCTGTTTTCAGTCATACAAATAAGTGATAACATAACTTCATTGTTATGATAAAGTGGTACAAAATATGATAAATGGTATTTCAGACAAAAAAATTAAAGTATAACAAAATTATTTTCATATTGCAAAATTTTAACAGGTAAAATTTAGGGCAAAAAACTATATTGAAACATTTATTATAAAAAAAGAAAAACAGACAAATCAAGCAACGTTAATTTTACATCTTATCCAGTGTATTTTATTCGCTCATCCGGTATAGTGGTTAGCGGCCGCTGACTGCTGTGCGTAGCCTGTGTTGAAACCAGAGACAGCATTGGATATGCCTTCTAACGGATGGAATACTCTAAATTTGATTTGAGCGTAAGTCCTCCGGGAGGTTGGTGGGAAGCCGGAAGTGAACATAGGAAGCCTCATGATCACTCCCATGGTGTTCTCCTCAAAATTGGGGTAGAACCGAGCAAAATTACTGTCACTGCATGGTTTTCAAAGCTACTTAACGACGGGCGTACAATCTAACCCGATGATGATATGATTTCGTGGGCCTCAATCTAACTTTACGTCATGAAGTGGCATTACAATAACAACAACATAAGTGTATTTTGTTTTGACGCATGTATTTCCTCACCAAAGAATTTTGCTGATGTTAAGGAAAGCCAAACAAAGTTAAATATGTCATATAAAAATTTACAAACTCTGTATAAAACTTTCAAAACAGATAAATTTGATTACTGGGCATTGAACACTTATATCTGGATCTAAAACTTAATATTATTTAATGCGGCATGGTTAATCTCAAGGATCAACAGATGTTTCTTTGGATACATTGAGGCACAAAAATGTTTAACTTTTCATAGAATGTTTGACAGTAGTGTTATCAAATATTTATATTACTTGTTTCATTATCCCATAATATTCTCAAACAAATATCCCAAAATATCAAAATAACGATTGTATATTGTTACAATACTACTAAGATAAAGTTCACCATCAAATATTCATTTCATGATGTTGTAATAATTACAAATTATTGTTCAATTGAAATTCGTTTGCAATATTGTTTAATATCACAAGAAAAGCATGTTTATTCTACCCTCAACAATGTATATCTATGTTTTTGTACATATGTTATTTCAAATAACATATACTCAGGGATAAATTATTAATTTTCATTTGATGCATTGTATACATTTGATCAGGTAATAATTAGTGTTTGAAGTATCAAAACGCCTTTTGTTCAAACAACACGTGGATGGGTACAACTAGTATTAAGAAACTGTTTCTATTTGTATGAATAATCTGTATAAAAGTTACTTCCCAGTTCTAATATACATAGAAAATGTTAAACACATACTCTATAAATATTTATTTAGCATTCTGTTCATGAATAAAATTCATGGGTATTTTGAATTAAGTTTCATGCAAGTTTAATTTTGAATTCACCATTGGATTGATCTTTGCAAAATTATAAGTGAAGGACATACTAAATTTGGTAATATAGTCCCAAGATCATAATTAAGTTTCTGCATAGTAGCTAACTAAAGTGTTCAAATCAATTACGGTGGTACACAAACCTCTCTTATAGGAAAGAAATCGATCATTCTAAAAACACTCTGAGATGTAGAGATGAAGTAAAGTGGGAAATTAAATATCTTGGGAGGGTAAACCCTCCCCTTGTGTATGCCACGATCGTTATACAAAGTATCACAATCTATCAATTTTTGACAACTTAGTATCATGTTTAATTTCAGACAAAGAATATTCTGGAATGTGTGGCGGAATCTAAAATAAGCCAGGTAACAGTCTCGGACAGGTGTGATCACTTTTGTCTAGCGGTAAGTTACGCTTACGAATCAGAGGTACCGATTCAAACCTCCGATAGTTGGTGACCTCGGCAGAAAAACCGCGGCAAGTCCTTAAAACTCACTTGCGCGAAGTCACACCACCTCGGTGACAGCACTCGGTCACAAGCGTCAAGAACCCACTCGGCGCAGCAAATCGTCGACCCATTCGGAGAATCGTCAGCCTCCCCTGACCTGTGAATAGCGCAACTCACACGCTCGCCATAAATATCTCGTTCGTTCGCCTATCACCGACTCACTGGTGGGGAGTACTGTGGCAGGAATCTAAATAAACCAGTCAGCCTCCGGACAGGGTGATCACTTTGTCACGGTTGTAAGTTACGCGCTGACGAATCGAAGGTACCGAGTTCAAACCTCAATTACGAATCGGAAGGTACCGAGTTCAAACCTCCGATAAATGCTTAGAAAAAAAAATTCAAAAAGAAATTTATTTATGATGGTACATATATCTTGCATGAGGAATGTATGATGTTTATGCAAAATGAAAAATAAATTTTATCCCATTTTTGTTAATGTTCATTAACTCAGTCCATAAAAAAAAACTTCCTTCACCTACAAATATTTGTACTCAAATGAAAAGTTAATTATTAGGTATTGAGCTTGAAAAGTAGTTAACGTAATGTGTGTCTTGGATAATAGCCAGCAGAACCCCGTTTCCTAGTTTGATGATGACATTTTGACTGGTAGAATGAAACTTACACATTGAAATCAATGACTTATCTCAGAAAGAAAAAAAAAAAACTCTTTTATCTTAGTTTAAAATGCTGAGGCATTTTTCTATTGAGCCAAATGCTCTCACATTTTTTTTTACTTATTCTTTTTGTACATGTAACTAAAGTTGGTATGCATTTTTTAATCAAAGTAATACTAATTTTTAAAAAATAGTTGGATTTATAATTGACATCTTTTTTAAGAAATTTTCAATAAGCATTCAGAAAGAAAAAAAAAACATTTCACAAATATCAGTCATGCTAGTAGAAAACCCATACTAACTTTTGCTGTGCATAGTTTGACATACTTGCAAATCATATTTCATGTGTGTGTTCATCTATTGTTGTAGGAGGGAGTAGCATTTTGAAATCCCTTCATAAATTTAAAACTTTTCTTTAAATGGTTAGTTTTTTCTTGCATTTTGAGAACAAAAACTGTTATGTAATCCATATTCATTGGTTACAAGCAAAAAAATTTGTAAAAATCATTAAATCAAGATTTTTTTGTGAACCATGTCCTAAAGTAGCCAGATTTTAAAAACAAATTTGAGGACTAATCAACGTATCATTGAATTTAAAAAAATATTTTTATTTTATTCTTAGCAATTGTGGCACATTGAGTGGGTAATATCAGTTTACCCTTATCAAGTTCATTAATTTACACGGTAAATTTCAACACACTTTTTTTCTGTTTGCAACCAAAGGCAACAAATGATAATTTTCCAATCTTAATACTCTTACAATACATTCAGTGGTATATGTTAAAATTATTATAATGCAGAATTGAGTATTAGAATAAAAATTCTAGTATGTATATATAATTACAGATTTATTATAAATTTCATAATTAGGCATTATTGTTTTTAAATTGATTTCATTATTACCACATGCCAAAAGCACCGTACTATTAAATCTTAGTTTCCTTTCAGTTTCCAAAAGTATTAAACAACTAATAATTGATATAATAGTTTGTACCCCTCATTTGTCTGTAGCATCGGTCTTCAAATTATGTTCCACACAACCTTGGAGTTCCACGAAGCATATCCAAGAGTTCCATGAATCATTACATTTGATCCCAAACACACACAGAGCAAGCTCATCTTAGCTATTTAAATTCAAAATTTTATTTATATGTAATAACTTTTATTATAATAAAAATTATTTTCTTTATATTGTGAATATTCTATTCTTTAAAATCCCGGGTTCCATGAAATAATTTTATACACATTAGAGCAAAATTTTGTAAAACTCAACAGTTTGCTAATGGGAAAAGCAGCTCATTTAATATATGAAAAAAACACCTATACGAGAAAATTTCCAAAAGAACACCTGTAAGAGAATATTTCACAGGAGAGAACTAATCATGAATGGATAAAATGATAAATCAGTATATTTGCCAGTCAAGGAGAGGGAACAAGAGATTTATCATTAAAATCTAAATTTAATGAAATACAGCTCCTAAATTTTAGGTTGCACACAGGAATTCTTACTCAGCCATAAACATTGTCAAGCCATTCAAAACACTGCAGTTAAGTGAAAAATATTTCTCAATGTAAAGGGCAATATATATTTACAAATTTAACGCAGAATATGAAATACGACTACTGATAACTTCAACAGAGATTTTAACGGTTTGTTTGAAAAAGAAATGCAAGTACATCCCAGCAACTAAATATAATGCTTAGGTAGAACACATATTCATATCACTAAAGAGTAACTTTTATTAACATTATATATTGAAACTTTTTAATGACAACATCCAATATTTTGCTTTAATTGTTTTAACACAGTATTTACATGTTGATTTACTTTAAATAGTATTTTCAGATATATTCTAAGAGTGTGTGTGTGGAAGGGGGCAAAAATAAAATACCCCCCAAATATAAAATACCATTCCCCAAAATAACTCATTCTAAGGGTTCTGTGAGTCAAAAAGTTTGAAGACCATTGATTTATTGGAGCCAAATCTTCCCTCATGTTCCATCATTTTAAAATTTCCTAGGAGGACATAATCTATGTTATATTTTTCAAACATGTATGGAATTATTTGAACAAAAGCTTCAATTGTATTTCTTAGTGCGTGGAAGGTTTGTGAGGACTAAGCCTGGGAAATAGTAGTTCAAAGTCTCCAGTTTTTAAGCCACAGTATCACTTTTGCCAAAAACTTGACTTGAGGAGAATCAGCATTACTTAGACTTTTTGTACTTTCATTTTGTTCTAAAAAAAGATACAATAGGCTTATGGTAACTAAAGAAAGAAAGGAAAATGTTTGATTCAAATTTATCTAAGTATCGCGTAAAAACCGCATCGATCGTCGTTTTATATTTTGTAGTACTGAGTTTTCGATCATTGGACATATTTAAATTAAGTGTTTCTTTTAGAAAATCAATTAGTGGTAGATTTTTATCATCTGCAAAGTTAATATTGAAGTCTCCACTTAAAATCATCGGTACATTATCATATATTTTTCGAGTATTTCAGAACCTTCTTTTGTATAAATCATCAAATAAAAATTGTTGCATCTGTCTCATAAATTTTCCAGGCGAAATATATAAACGGCAACCACACACTCATTAATATGTATTGCCCATTCTCGGAATCGCAACGAGCAATGCATAGTATATACACATTGAACTTTTCACTAAATCCATTCAATTTCACTTATAAGATATACACGGCACTAAACGTCAGCTGTATAGCTACAGATATACTGCTATAAGTATGTCGGTGACGCGAACAGCACACTGCGCGTGGGCCAGTCAGAGCATGTCGGTGAAGCGAACCCATATTTTCCCCTACCAAAAAGTGCCCAACGCCGCTAAAGAAGTTTTCACTTCAAAAAGGGTGTTGTTGTGAAACCTGTGATTTTTTCCGAATGCCAACATATGGCACTGAAGGAATTTTAAAACAAATATATACGAAATCACAATTTACCTTGTGCCCTAAGAACTTGCTAAGAATTAATGATATTCTTGACAACATGAAATTCCTCTCCTGTTGCACAATTGCTCAGTCCAATGAAAGCAGCAAGGGATTTTTCAAATGTATGTGTAAAACAAAGTAACAACATAAGAATTGAAAAATGTAATTCAAATTGTCATTCAGGCCTACCATGTAGCAACAAGTAGGTTAATTTAAATTTCTTGTTTTTTTTTATGAGCATTTTGTTTTCCTTAATAAGAAAGAAATTCTGTTTGGTACAACTTTCATTTTCCTTTATGTATTTTGAATAATTTTTTTTAAAGGCACTCTCATTATTTTGTCAGAATAACATTTGAATTTTTAGGAATTCAAATGTTTTCTATCAAATTATTTGATATAAAAGACTTGTCTTGACCTTTTTTCATACTTTGCCTAAATAGCTTTCGTGATTCTATACAAAGCCTAGGCAAAGTATGTAATAAATCTCCTATTTCATACTTTGCCAATAACATATATATATTTTGTATCCAAGTACATTGAGAAATATTTTACTTAAATGCATTCCTCTGAATGTAAATGGCATTGAAATGTTAATATCTGTGATAAATCCTGTGTATTTTGCAGCCTAAAATTTAGGAATGTTCTTTCTGAAATTTAGATTTTACCATTGGATCTGTTGATTTGTCATTCCCTTTCCTTTATTATACATGTTTTTTCCACACTAATGAAAAAAGGTGCATTTTCCAATAGAAAAGTATTTAAATCATTGCATTAACAAGTATAAAATTATTTCTTGGAACTGGGGATGGTAAGCAGAATATTCACAATATAAAAAAACGTTTTAATAATCTTTTCAGTTTTAGATACTTGTAGTTATACAAACTTCATAGAGAACATAAAATCATAATTTTTTTGTGACTTGTGGAGCACACTTTGAAAACCATTACTCTAGATCCGGGATGGGCATTACGTCGATCAACCGGTGGATCGCCAAGATAATTTGGAGTGACCACCTGAAGATTAGCCGTTAGAAGTAATTGTATACAGAAATATTTAAAATTGGCTGGTGGACTAAATCTTCTACTGACTATAACTATGAGAACTAACTTAAGATGAACATGTTTTATTTTTTAATGTAATTTGAATATTTAGATAATAAATGCATCATTGGATATTAGTACATATGTGTATTTTGCATTTTAAACGCAGTTTAAAAAAAAGTGAGTGGTGCAAGGAGCGGTGGCCCCAGGGTCGAATGTCTTCCATTCTCATATCCTAATGCAATACTCTGCCAAACATATAATTTTTTTCCCATTTTGTAGGGAACCAAGAACAGTATGAAATAAATTATCGAATAAATAATTAACATTGGATAAATAAAAAAATTATTAATCACAAATAATTAATTTTAACGTACTATATACATGGGGTTATAATCGATCGAAAAAAATCTTGGGCTATGAGAAGGGTCCGGACCTGTAGACTCCCCCCCCCTTGTGTGGCCACTGATACTAGGCACCTTGAAAAAAAATTAGAAGTAGCCCGTACCCTGGAAAAGTCTGCCCACCCCTGCTCTAGATTAATTCATACAATTTATATATCAAAAGAATTCTTGAATTAATGTTGTTAGGTCAAAATTGGCAAGTTCACTTTTTACATAAATATGTTTTTTAAAAATAATATCCAGTTCCTAAACAAAAGAGCATATATGTTTGGATTTCAGACAAAGGTTTGAAAAATACCTTAAGTACGGGTTGAAATTTTGGCTAATTTTATGGTGAGAAATAAATTACAAAATAAAGAATTATGCTGTAATTTTTTTTTTTATATAAATTAATCTGTTTTAAGTCTTGAAAACAAAACACTTAATTCTTATTTTATCATTCATCATTAAAAGTTATATATGTAAATATAAGAAAACAGACAAAAGCTGTATTTAAACAAAACTTTCTCCAAGGATTTTTATTTAACAATTACTCTAAGAAAAGTACAATTGTAACACATCTGATTTTAAATATTTTTTCCATTATTATAAAATATATAAAACTACTCATGAATGAAAGAATTGTCTTGATGAATTGAAAAACATATATTAGGATTTTAAAAAACTGAAAGCATGGAGCATAATGTCTTTGAGATTAAAATAATTATGTAACAAAATATAAAGTTATAAAATGAAAAGTGTATAAATTTTTTGGTAATAAATACAAGATCACATGAACATGTTCAGATATACTGTTTGACTTCTCTATATCTATAAAAATATTTGCTGATGGCTTCATTGTATGTGTTATGCTCTTCTATATTGTGTGTCGGGAACACACAAATTTCATTTTTGATCAAGATATATCATGTCAACTTCTATAAGAAGTTGAGTTAGTTGCTGTTTCATGAAATGACTATTTTATACAATGTTCATGAATTTAATTTAACTATAGTCAATTGCTTGCATTAACTAGGTGTAGAATCCAGTGGTATTGTCCTAGGTCTGGAAGCTTCCAAAATTTGCTTCTTAGCTTCTTCTACAGTCTGCCAGCTGGCTTTATGTTCATGCTGTTTTATGGCATTCCTAACTTCTGTCATAATCATGTCATTCGTTAAGACACCATCATCAGATGCATAAGCAGAAAACTGAAAAGCAAAAATAATCTCAATTTGGGCTTGCAAATATTTATAAATTAGATAATAAGTTTCTTCTTTTAAAGATTAAAGGACTACATTTTCCTTCCAAAAAAAAAAAAAAAAAAAAAAAAAATCTGAATAATTTATTTGAGATAAAATATGATGATTATTACCCAGAAAAACAGCTGATCAAAGCAGGATTTACTGTTAATCATACAAAGATAAGATTACATTAATTTCTTTCCTTCCAATTTTAAAGATAAATGGAGCTACTTATTACACAAATCAGCTCATAGGTATATAATTACAAATTAAAAAATACCCTCAAATTATTGGATCATTTGTTAATGCTTGGTTAAAGTTTTATCTCAAAATGAAAACTGAATTTGAAACATTTTACAATTATTTCTTAAAATCATAAAACTGTAAAGCTTGATTTGAAAAGTAACATTCTAGAAAACTTTCCAGAGCCCTAACACATCCAATAACAGAAAGATTTAAAAGAGAAAATAAAAATGGGGGAGGGGGTATAGTATATAATTATCTTTTAAAATAATTCTAATAATCAAAAACTCTTCTTCATAATCTATTAAGGAAAAGCTGTAGGATATTTTGTGGTCCTCACATTTCTTCAAACTTCACTTTGGATTCCTATCATTATTTTCAAAAATATTAATGAACAAATATTTTTTTATACAGCCAAATACAGAGTAAATTTGATCCTTAAATATTTAAATAGTGTTAGATTAAATAAATTTTAAAATATGTAATATTTTTAATGAAAAACAAAAGAGATGTGAATATATATATTTACCTGCCATGCTGAAGCAAGTTTAACTATTTCTCTACCAGATAAACCTTCAGTTAACTCGGCTATGTGAGAGCATACTTTGCCATAATCAAACTGATCTACTTTAAATCGTCTGCAGAGAAATGAAAATTTTAATAAATCTCATTGGTTGAAAAGCGAAGCCTTTGTGCTACTTTGATATCACGGGGCAGGCGCCAATTTGTTGTTTATGCTCGCCAAGATGGGCGATAACATTACAATATGGTCACCGTGATATTTTTATGGTCTGGCGATGTGGTTGCCATGGAGATAAGGTATATTAGAAATAATTTGTATTGGTTTTGTTCCCGCGATAATCTTATTAATTTCAAACGATTTTAATTCAATTTCTTTTACAATTTAACTATTTTTATTGCAATTTAGAATCAAAGTATTATTTCAGTCTTCTGTTTTATTTAATGATATTTTTGAATATGGATTTTTCTAATATCATTAGTGAGTACTAGGATTTTTTTTTTTTAAAAAAAAAGAATGAGTGCTGTATTTTTAATTATTGCTATAAATTGTTTATTTTCACTTTATTTTACTTTTTAAAAATGTTTTTTTTTAAACGTTTCTTGTTCGATGAAATTCGTTGAAGAAACTTGCAGTTTTTGGAACATAGCAAGTTTTCAGTACTTTTTAATTGCTATTCAATATCAATATTAATACATATAAAGTAATTATTTTATTAATATAACAAAAATACAATTATTATTACATGTGTTATTTATTTTAAGTATTATGTTATTTGTTATTTATCTTTTTATGTTAAATGAGTATTCTTATATATGTACAATTCTTATATATTACAATACAATGATTGTTCTTTTTTACAAAAACTACTAAATTATATAAAATGATTATTACTATATAAAATAATTATTACTAAATAATACTATATGAATATATAATAATAATTACTATAAAATTATATTATTGATATTCATTATTTATTGATCTTGGTTAGTTTCAATCTCTTCCTATATTCTTCATTTGAAATAGATTTTAATGTATTTCGAAACAGTTCTTTTAAAATTATTTTCCTGACGGGTCTTACTGCTGGGCCACCATCTTGGATTTCATTCCAACGACATGTGTTGCTTGGCACAATTCTTTATCGCACGAAGCAGCGTTTGGCGCATTGCCCCATGATATCAAACTAGTTCTAAAGCCTTTTTAATGTTCATCATTAAAACCTCTTTACAATCATCATTTAGAAAAACAAGAATACATATACCTTTTGCCTTCAGTTGCTGGATGAAGAACAAATTTATCGAAGTAAAGTCGGATCATTCTTTCTCTTTCAGCTAAACCTGGAAGTCTGAATTCAACAACTTCATCCATACGATCATTCATGGCCCAGTCAAGTTGCTCGGGTGTATTACTGGCCAAAACTAACATGAATCTGAAGTGCAAAAATATACATATAAAAGTAATTTTCAAACCCAGAAAGTATAATCACACATTATTTAGTTTCAAAATAAATTAGTTTTATAGAACAGGCAAAATCTCCCCCCCCCCCAGACTACCCTGGCAAGACTAACAAGATGCCACTTGAAATGATTTTCCTATGATAGTGGCAGAAAAATACACCCCACTTGTAAGAAATGCTGTGAACATCCAGCTTCCCCAGATCTTATTCTAAGATGCATCAGACTTTCTTAGGGGGATTTAACATCTGATCCTTTTATTATTACAGATTTTTTGGTAGTCAACAATTTTCTGCTGCTGATTTGACATGCCAGATTGTTCAAGGATAAGAAGCAACAAAAACAAAATGCAATACTGCAAAAAGAAGTTAATGTGATTTTAATACAAATATCAAGTAACATATCAAGACAGCAAAATAACCAGTTAGAAATAAATATATTAAACACAGCATAAAATACAACTGTTGGATATTCACTTAACAAGCCATTATTTAACAAATTCATGCATAATTTATTCACAAATCATCTCGAATTATATTTTTAAATATCTAAAAATTGCCTTAAACATTAAAAAAATTTAGATAATACTCTTAATTTTATTTTACTGATACAATGATTTGAATAAGAAAAATGTAATACCTACATTATAATTTTTTACTTTTAAAAATATATATTTATTATCTTTGAATAGATATACTATACTTATTATTTTCTCAAAGTATACCAATTACTTTCTGAGTTTCAGTTAAAAATTCAAATTGTTTCCTTTCCTTGCATGAAAGAAAAAAATTCGTTAACATTTACCAGATCTCACTAATCAACAAAAGTTTAGCTTAAATTTAGTTAACTTTTTCACTCTTACATGAACAGAATAAGAAGTTAAAAAAGTCAAAAATGTGCACTAAATATTTGAGTGTAATATTAATATTAATTTAGAACTAACTTCAAACAATACTTATGAAGCATTAAATTATTTTCTCAGACTAGTTACCTATCTGATTGGTCTCCTGTTCTGTACAAAAAGGCATTCAAAGCAGCACGAACATTTTCCCCAATAGCTTCCTGGAATAAAAATTTAGATATAAATACAAATACATTTTTAAGATTGAATAATACCTAAAAAAGAAAAAATATTAAACCTAATGTGACAAATTACTTACGGAACTTCGTTTCCTTAAAAATGCTTCGGCTTCATCAACAAACAAAAGCAAGCTAGAGGAAATAAAATAGTGTTTATTTCCAAAAAAGAATTCATTTATAATTTTTTAGAATTTAAATGTCATAATGACAATTTACATTTACCCTCTTCTTGAACTATTGGCCCAATCAAATACTTTATTAATAGCTGTAACTCCTTCTCTGCCCATTGCCACTACATCACCACCACTCATAATTGCGTAATTCATACTACAATGCTGTGATAATCTCTGGGGAAAAAAAATAAAGAATATATTTGTTAATCAGTATTATATCTAAGAGGGTATCATATTATACAATTATCTATAACAGATAGAATAAACAAATTTGTGTATTCTCATTAAATTAAAATACTTATAACAAAAATAAGGTTTGTTTTAAAAAAAGATTTTAAAAGTTTTATACTTAAAATAATAATAATAAAAATCCCTTATTGATAAATGCTTTTAACTTCAAAAGTGGTTCACTGTTTACCTCTACAGCAAGGGTGTCAAAGTCAAAGGCTAACTTGGGCCAAACAAACAAGGTTTAATTTTAGGTGGACCGCAAAAAAACCCCAGATCAATATTCATAGAAACACAAGTTTATTTTAATTTTATATAGATGAAACATTTTCATAAACATAGATAAAAGAACATAAATCTTCAAATGAAGGCAAAAATGTCCATTGTGGGCCGTGAGTTTGACACACACACACCCCTGCTTTATAAAGTAATATATATATATATATTTTGTACTTTCACGTTAAGCACAAACCTGTAATTAATAACTAGGAACTTTACGACTGACAGCAGCCTATTTCAGGAAAAGAAAGACTGTAAATGATAAAGATATGTTTGATGACATTTTAAAAACAATTGCAAAGCATTTTCAATCATTTGGAGTCAATAAAAGTCAGTTAAAATTTGCTAAGGATCACCAATGGGACAAGGAAAATAAAAAAAATATTTATACTTGCTTAAAAAAAGTTCTATGTAATTCTTAATGTTGATTATTGAGTAGTTCTTACCTGAATTATGAAATGAAAATTCTAATTTATTAAGCAAATCATTGATTAAATAAAACACTATTTTTTTACAAGTTTTTAAATTCTGAAGAGACTGGGTTGGCAGATAATGAATAAATTATTATAAAATGGTATCCGATATAAATTTTAAAAAAATTATCTCACCTTAACAAAAAGGGTTTTTCCAGTACCAGGAGGTCCATACAATAATAGATTTCTGTACATGCCTTTGTTTTTTTTAGTATTTCTAGTAGCTACTGTAATTTTACTTAGTCTTTCTTCTAAAGATGGCTAAAAAATAAAGAGTAATTTTAAAAAGATATTAGTAAATAACATTTCCAAATTTCATTATAGAAATATTACATATTTTCATAATATCCCAGATTTAAATGTACAGCTTATTTGACTTTTTTATATTTACTATTAAGTTAAAAAAATCTAACTATATCAAAGCTGTAACCATCTTTTACTTCAAGTGAATGCTATCCAAATAAGATTAGTATGAATAGCTTTCATTCATAATGGTGGGGGAAATTAAATGTATTCACTGGGGGAAAAATTGCAAACGACAAAAATATTCATAAACACACAAAAAAAAGCATCTTAAAATTAAATACAGTAAAAATAAGCACAGATTTTTAAAAATACTTGCAAATACAACAGAAATTTGCCACATATTAATACAAAACAGACACATTTCTCTAAATATATTAACTTAAAATCAAATTAACAATCTGTAACAAAGTTGATTTATTAAGAAATATACACACAGATAAATAAAACAATAAAACTTTAAATTAATATTACAATTGATGTCAGCAATATATATAATACTTAAAATGCATTTGTGTTCACAAATATTTCCAAGGAATGAAGTTTTCTTTGATGTTTTATATATCAAATAATAAAAACAAAACATTCAAAAGGATATAAAAACAGACGTCCGTACTACTGATTTGTTTTTTCATATTTGTCCCATAGATAAAAATATGTACAAATAATTAAATTTAAAAAAATGGAGCATTTTTCAGATATTTCAAAGAATATCACCATTTTATAAGTTCCATAATTTTTAGCACTTCTAATATACTGTACTAAATGTAATTATCATACTGAACTATAATATATTTAATTTCCAACTCTTTTTTATAGTTGCTTTTCAAATAAACTTTTCAATATTTAATGCAAAAAAAAAAAAAAAAAAAAAAAAAAAAAAAAAATATTACCAGAAGAAAATTAAATTTTTTTCAGATTTTACATTAATTTGTTTTATAATCTACATTCATATAAACAATTCTCTCATTTAATAAAAAAAATTTCAACTTATACTATGCTTTTTGAAAGTGAATTTTTTAAACAGCAAAAGTTGCATCAAGTTAAATATGCATTGAACTAAAATTGTACTAAATGAGATTTTAATTAATATTCTGCACATTTATATATGATGCTTATCATGCAATATGCATATATATATAAAAGACGAATTCTTTTTTTCAAATAACATATGCAACTGATGCATTTTTTAAAAAATTTTGAAATAAAAATAATCACATGATCTGAATACAAAACAAAAACTGATAAACATGCAAAAACTAAATTACAAGTATAAAATATTTTAGTCTAGTAATATAAATTTTAAAAAACTAAACACTGAAAGAAAAAACCTTGCAAAACAGAACCAGAGGACAGATTGTTGATAGCATAGTATGTTAAACATTGCACGAGCTCCTCACCCCTCAATTAATACCCAGAAAATTATAGCATTTTACTTCTACAAAACTATTGTCTTCTATCAACGTGCCAAATTTGAAAAGAAAATGGTATCCAGAACATTTGATCTTGTACTGTTCAGTATGAATATAAGAATGATGATAAGTGTTCATAAATAAGCTTATTAAAAAGCGCAAATTCATATTTTTTACATATTTTATGCAACACTCAAAGCTGATTTAAAAGCAAGATTTATGCAATAGAATTGAACAAATAAAAACCCAAAAAGCAACATTTCTTATTTAAAAATCAGTACTCACAAAGATTGCCATAACATGTATCTAGTTAGAAACTATTCTTAGAAATTGAAAAGTGCAAGTCTTTTTATTTATTTATTTTTTCCAATATTATAAAAGATACTGAAATTTCCTGATGTAAATGTAGAAGGCATTTTTGAATATGCACTGGAAAATACCTCAAGACATAAACTATAAAAAAAGTTTGGTTAAACTTTATGATACATAAAAAAAAGTTTAAAATATTTCTAATTTAAAGATAAATTAAAATAACAGATTTTAAATTTTTTTACTGAACTGAACTCAGAGGTGCAACAGCCCACTAAAGCTAAGGCCTACTGTGCCTATCTCAGTTTACGTGACCATAGGCCCTAGAGTGTGTGCACAGAAGTTTCGGTCAAGAGGTCAGTCTGATGGAAAACCCCAAGTGTTCAGTTCCCAAGCAAGCTTGGTACACATTTATCGACCCTACCGAAGGGATGAAGGCTAAGTCGATCTTGGCCAGCCCAGGATTTGAACCCCGGACCTGTGGCATGGAAGCATGATAAACCACCACTCAGCCACTGGGCTTCTTTTAATATAAAGGTTTGATAAATATTTTTCCACAAAATTTTCCTTTATTAAAAAAAGTTAAGAGAAATGAGACAAAAAAAAAATGTTTTTGAAACATATAGAATTCTTTTAAAAAAGTACATGTATTAATGTCAAGAGGTTTTTTTTAAAGTCAGAACAATCATAGCTTACATTGAGAATAACACCCTGTAACACATCTTTGGGTTTACTGGTTAATCTTTGCTTTGTCTTAATGGGATGTTTGAGAGCTTCTGCAAAAGTGAGTCGAGATGTTTCTTGTACTAAAGAGGGTTTTCCCAGATGGGCTTCGACATACCTGGCTACAACACCTGTGCCTCGTTTAACAGAATAGTAACCAAGGGCCAGCATGGTCAATCCTGCAACCTAATCATAAAGAAAATAAAGCATGTGAGAATAAATGCAATTCCCTTTACACAAAAACTGTTCTACAAATCCCTAGTCATGCATAAAAAATTCAACCAAGAAATAAAATTTCAAAACAATAGTGTTTGCATTAAATATAACACTTAAATAATTGTATAAGTAAATTAGTTTATTAAAATATTCACTTTATAAAATTTTTTTATTTATTAATATGGGAAAGCAACTCAATACCAGAATACATGCTACTAAGAAATTAGGCCAGTATAAATATATTTAATTTTTATCTAGCCAGTGAATGAATAAATAAAACAATTTTACTTTTTATAATTTTTAAGCATAAAAAAAAATTGTCCAATTGTAAAACAAATAAAAACCCAGCATTTCTTTTATTCTTAGGTCCTGGATAGTAATAAAATATTTGGTTTATATTTAATTAATAAGTTGGTTGGGTGGCAGTTTTGTATGCCCAAGTTTGCAGGTTATACCCAGGCCCAAGTTGGTGGATTTTCATAATGCAAAAAATCAACAGCGTCCATGCTATATGATTATGTGGCATGTTTCAAGTCCCTAGAGTACCTGTTTGTCTTGAGAGCTCTTTACAAAATTAAATTCCTGATAGAATTTTGCATTGTCAAAAATCAGGTTCCTCACTCTGGGAGGGAAACTGGACATCAAAATTACATCGTGGTATGGTATGGTATATACCTACATGGTGCCACATTAAAAAGTGATACCAACTCTCGGGGAATGTACTAGATCTGCAATGGTAAAAATACCAATCTGCAGCCCCATTTGAAAAGTAAAAAAATAAAATAAATTACTATCACTATCATGATAAACAACTGACAGATGCTTTAGTTATAAAGTTATCTAAAGAATTCATGAAACTTGACACATTGTGAATGAAAAGAATGGATATAAATTTTAGTTAACACAAAACTGAATGTATATATTATTTTACAAAACCAATGACTAGGAGATACTTTTTTGCTGTATGAGATTTTAAATTGTTTCATAAGTTTTCAAAAACAGGAAAGTTAAAACACTTACACTGGTTGTAACTTTGCCCCAGTCACTAATGAATGCATTGAAACCAGTACCTAAAATTGACCCAGCTGTTCTGGAACAGATAATTTCGACATTAAATAAAGAAATCCTTTCCTCCTCAAGTATGATTGCAAATAACAGATAATTATATCAAATACATAAAGCAATCCATCTTACTTTATCGATTCTAGAACAGTTACTCGACTTTCAGCTGCTTTTAGACGAATCTGCTCTAAATACAAATCCTGGTTTTCTCTATCAACTTTTGCTTTTGCTCTCATTTCTGCCTCTATTCTTTTCATGTCTGTCTGATTACGAATCTCCATCTCTCTTTCCAGAGTCGCTATAAATATGCACATGAAATAACATTTTGATACATATTCATTCAAAGAATCATTTTACTTTCACTTTTTAAAAGCTTTAAACACATATAAAAACAATATAAAATACCCAATAAATTTATAAAATTGCTAAAAATTCATAAAATCTATGCCGGCTGGGTGGGTAGTTGGTTAGGTACTGGGCTTGTATGCCCAAGTTTGTGAGCTCGACCCTGACCCAAGTTGATGGATTTTCATGATTAAAAAAATCGACAGTGTCCGTGTCGTATGATTATGCAGCATGTTAAAGATCCCTAGAGTGCCTGTTTGGCTTGGGTGTTCTCGGCAAAATTTAATTTCTAGTACAATTTCACATTGTCAGAGCTCAGGTGCCTCCCTTTGAGAAGGAAACTGGGCATCAAAATTACATTGTAGTAATTGGTATCCCTTATATCATAGGTTCTCAACATGGGCAATAACACCCCCTTGTGGGCGTTTGAGGCTTTCAGGGGGGCGTTGAGATGGCACAGAGGGGCTTGGGCAGATTAACCAAAAAAAGACTAAAAAAACATGCTGATTATTTACTAACAAAAGTAAACTTTAATACTGTTTACCTTATGTTGATTGTAAGTATTTAAATCATTTCTATATCACATGTACGAAAATTCACATATTTCTGTAGTTCGGGGAGGGGATGAAAAACTTAAAAGATTACATTACATTCAGACCTACATTAAATTGAATGATGTAATGCATTTTAATTTCTGTAGTGCATGTGTTGTCTTTGTCTGCGAGCAGTTGGAAACATGTTTCGTCCACTGAATTTCATTATGTATATTATCCAAGAAATAATTAAATATGTTAACTAGGAATTAACGTGATTCTTTAACCCTTTAATGCGCGGTGTTATCTCTCTGAAACCACCATTTTCTAAAAAATACCTCTAAACGCGTAGTGGTATTTTAATGAAACCAATAATTCTAAAGATATCTTTTAACTCTTAAAAGACACTAGATGTCAGTGTCAGCACGTGAGAAAAAAAAACTCCTTTTTCTGTGAGAAAAATGCATCATTTTTAAAGTCTTTTTTAAACACTCCAAAAAAGATTTTTTTTAGCAAATAAAAATAGACAAAAATTTAAAGTAAGATATGTACGTCTTTGCTGCACATGCTCTTCATAGCATAACTAATTTTTAGTATGATAAATTATGAAAAGAAGTGCCTTATATAAAGATACTTTCGGGTGGTTTCAGACTGATACCACCGCGCACCTAGAACATGAAAATTGTCTGTTTCTCCTCCGGCTTATAGCACAAACACGCAAGAGATTTAGCCCTTTTTTTTCTTTTCTTTGACTCAGGCAGTGAAATAACTAATAATTTATGGGGGTTTTGCCATTGATTTGGGGGAGGGGTTTATTATTTCAGTATTACTGCATGTTTTAATAATTTAATAATAAAGAAACAATGAAAAAAAAACTTTACTGGCTATAGAAGTTGATTTCAATTGCTTATAGTTATATTTTGTATTATTTAATGTTTAAAAAGTAATTCTAATACTTAATATTGCAAATTTTAGTAAATTTATTACAAAATATATTAAGAATATTCTTACAAATCTGACGCAAATCATATATTGTTCATCCGAGAATTATTTCGTAGGTGCACGGTGGTATTTCTGTGAAACCCCCTTCCCCCTGGGGGGGGTTCATTTTTTAAAGGTATCTTCTCTGTTCTTAGGTTCTATACATTGCATTTATAATTTTATTTTGAAAAATTCAGCGAATTTATTTTTCTGCGCTTCAAAGGGTTAAAGGCTGAAACTGTCAATTTGTATTTATTTGAAAGCAATAGTTTATTATGAATTACTTTGTATCATCAAAACCACTGCATGTATTTACAGCAGGTAAGCTAAAACTTTTATTCCACTCTTTTAAATGAAGAAGAAATTCAGTAGCGTTTCAATTCCAACACTATCCTACATTTGACTAAAATATATAATATTACACATTTAAATATATTTGTGGAAATAGTTCAGATTCGCAAGTAAAAAAATTGGGGCTTTCGAAATAAATGAAATTAAAAAATGTATTTTTTTGGTAATAAGATATTCTTTAAAACTTAACTCTTGCTTTCACCATGTATTATGTACACTCTTATTTCTTTAGAGTGTGAGGGGGCGGTATCAAAATATTTAGTAGAAAAGGGGGTGCCAGTTCAAAAAAGGTTGGGAACCTATGCCTTATATGGTGCCACACTAAAAAGTTATACCAGCTCCTGGGAAATGTACCCTAGGCCTGGAATAGTAATTACCAATCTGCAGCCCCATTTGAAAGAAATGAAAGATAAGATACATTGAACATTTATACTAAAATACATATTGCAGCAATATTACTATGTTTATACAAAGTGTATACAGATTAAAACAAAATTTAAACCTCAACACATAATTATTTACCACAATATAACCAATTTTTCAAACTTACAAAATAAACATATATCCAAGTATGCATAACACATTTAAAGTAGTAATAAATAATTACTATTATTATATAGTTTTTATTTAACATTTATTATTTTACCTCTTCTCATTGCTTCTTGTTTGGCTAATGATTCTTCTTGCTTCCTTAAATTTTCTTCATTGGCTTTTTGCTGTAAGACGGGGGGAAAAAATATGATAAATAACTATTTAAAACTAAAATTAGATATTAACAAATATTTTTATATATTCTTATTTATTAAAATAAATTTCAGTTTACAAATTGCAAGAATAATAAATAAATTTAACAGCTGATATAATTTATAACAATAAAATATGCAATAATAAAATATTTTTCAGCTTTTGAATTTTTTAACAAAAAAATATGCTACCTGTTGGATAAGTTGGTCCTCATATCTTTTTCTAGATAGCTGATCTTGGTATTGTGCCCGCTGAAAGTGAAAAAAAAAAAATTAAATAGATTTTCAGTAAAGTTTTAGTTTCTAAGATATCCATCTAAAAATGTTCTTATATTATATAAATTTTAAAATTTTAAGAAGTTATGTTTTAAAGATGAAAGTGTCTCAAAGGAATGGTTCTTTGATGCTTAAGTAAAATAAATTAAAAAATAAAAATACCATTTGATTATGTTTAGTTTCTTCACCAATAGTCTTTCTGCGTTCTTCCTGTTGTACCCTAATTTGTTCCGATTTAGCGTTTTCAATATGAGCTTCATATTCCTTGATTTTAGTCTGTTTTTCAAGCTGAAAGTTAACTTCTTGCATTTTAGCAAGTTCCAAATATTCCTTAGCATTTCCTATATATATATAAAAAAAAATGGTTTTACTCAATACATCAAACAAATTTTTCAACTGTTGCAGTTTCTATTTTTCACTGTTAATTCAATGCATAATGAGCAAGACAGTGATTAATGAAACAATATCTATGGCCATTGATGATGAGAATCAAATTTGTAATTGTCAAAATATCATAATGCAATTTTCATAACCAATTTAGTAGTTTTATCAAGCATTAGTTAAAATAAGATTAAATGTAAAATTATAATATAATGTATTAACATTAGTTAAGAAATTATACAAATGACTGTTCCTAGATATTTTTAATACTTGGAACACTGGGGATTGGAAAGAAGCTCTCATCCTGTTAGAAAACAAGACAAACCAGCTAATAATCCCCAATAGTTATAGACCAATCACACTTACCAGCATTTCAAGCAAATTCATGGGGAGGACTTTCCTGCATATAGACTTACTAATTATCTTGACCAAAACAATTTCATTCCTACCAAGCAGTTTAGTTTTAGGAAAGATCACTGCATGATGGACCAGGTCTTATATTTCAGACAGATTAGGGATGCCCACTATCTTAGACCCCACAAATCACACAGTAGCTGCCTTTCTTGATTTATCGAAAGCCTTTGATAGGGTCTGAAAATACAAACTTGTTTGCAAACTTAATAGAATTTTTAAATTCAGGGGGAAAATTCTGTCTTCATTTGCTGACTTCCTAAGTGCCAGGAATATTACAGTTAAGTTAAGAGACACTGTGTTTCAAGAAAATTTAGATTGAACCAAAGTATCTCACAGGGATCTGGTGCTCAGTCCCAATTTTTCTTTATTTGTTGCTGGAATTGTGCCTGAAGAAAACTCTGATCACTGTATGGGATTGTATACTGACAATATAATAATCTGGAGCAGCAATACTACTGCTAAGAATAAAATTTCCCTCCCAAATATCAGGGATTCATCCTAGATCAGAAGATTCTCGGTCATGCTCATATAAACAATTTATTTTTACAGAGAAAAAGCAACTGAAAATTTTAAAATATATTTTTGGCAAGGATTAGGGAGGGGATGCTTGAACACTTTGAAATACATATATTGCTCTCATTCGACCCATTCTTGAATATGATGTACAGGTCTATCGGATTGTCTCTGGTAGTAACCCAAAACAAGAAAGGGTACAATTCTCTACTGCCAGCAATTGGTCTCCTCAATTGCTGCTTTGAGGGATACTGCATTGTATGAAGCTGACTTGCAACCTCTCAGATTATGAAGTAGATACCTATTGGCTAAATACTTTGCCAAGCTCAACAGTTAAGGTGACCAGCACAAAACCTCTAGTTATGTACACAAGTGGAACAACAATCGTTGCAGTAAGGAGGAAGTCTGCTACGCTATGCTGAAAGCCAGGCATGACTTCATAATGAATCATGGCTACATCTCACTGGCTGCTGTATGGATGTTGCTCTATGAAAGGGTCTTTTTTAAGAGCAAATTACCCTCATACACTAACAAGGGCACTCAACATCCAGAATAACTTAGGCAGCTTGATTTAGAAACTATTTATAAAATTCTATGTGGGGTGTTAAGAGCCAAAACATTATGACCACCTGTCAATAACGAGTTGGCCCACCTCTGGCGCGCAACACAGCTTCAACCCGCCTTGAGTGAGTGAGTGATTTTAGGGTTTATTGGCACAAGAGCCGAGGCCGGCTATAATGCGCCAAACGTTCGTTAAAATATTCAAAACGTTTTAAAATATCTAAAAATGCCGACAAGAACACTGTTTCAAGAGTACAAAGTAAAATTAAAATATTAAAATTCAATTCAAGCAATAAAGGAACATACATTTTGGTGGGGGACGAACCCTGCCACAAAGTCAAGAAAGGTTAAAGCAGAAAAATTCAAAAGTAAAAATCTATATATATAAAAAAAAATTCAGCCATTTGCTGGTAATGTAAATTGTAAAAGAGAGAACAATTACTTTGTGCCAGTTTTATATCGAGTAGGTGTAATAATGTGAGAATACGGAGTATCAATATGGTAATAATCTGGTAGAACCAATTCCTTCTGATTATATTCTATCATTTCTTAATCCGAGGTATCCTGTTGGGGTGTACTTTTCCGTGGTTTGTGTGGTGCCATTTTTATTTCTATTTTTGCATCGTTTATTTTTTTTAATAATTTTTTTTTTCTTGCCCGAGGATTTTGAATCCTGTGTTGTAGATGCAGAAGGGGGTTGAGTACAAGAGATTGATGTGGAAGCGGATGTGATTGAGGATGATTTAATGGGAGTGAACATATTATTGGTGGTGGTAAGTACTGAGTTAGAAATAGGAGTCGGTGGCTGAGTTTCTGACACTGTAGTGGGTATTGAAGAGATTGAGGGCAAGAGGTGTGCTTGGGTTGAAGATGATGTGGAAACAGCAGGAGTGGATGTTGGTATATCTGGTTTTGGGAGGGCTGAAATTGGTTTAAGTAAATTTAAAGGTGGACATTTTATTTTTGTTATATCTTCGTCTGTCTGTGTAGAACTGTTTATAGTAGAGGATTTGGTAGCCTGGGCGTAAGTTTGTGGAACTATTAATTTTCGGGCTTCTGGGTAAGATATGTTATTATTCGTTTTGATTGTCTGAATTTGTTTTTCGGTTTTCCATTTGGGGCACAGTTTGGAATCAGCAGTATGGGGTTGAGAGCAATTAATACATTTAGGCTCTAGAGTGCAATCTGTGGAAGCATGTCCAACAGATGCACATCTAGAGCAAGTAAGTTGGCCGCGGCAGGAAGTTTGTGAATGTCCGAACCTCTGGCACTTAAAACAGCGCAGAGGATTCGGAATGTATGGACGAATTTTACAATTCAGGTATCCAGCTTTGATTGAAGTGGGTAAATTTGGGTTATTAAATGTTAAAATTAAATGTTTAGTAGGGCAAACCATGTTTTCCTTTTTTATTGTAATTCTTCTGACTTGAATCACACCCTGATCTGAGAAGCCTTCAAGGATTTCAGATTCAGAAGTGTTTAACAAGTCAGGTTCAGAAATGACACCTCGGCAAGTATTAAGAGATCTGTGTGGAGAAACTTGAAGTGGACAGTCAAGAAAAGTTTTTGCAGATAAAAAGGACTTTGATTGTATAGCAGATTTTGTTTCCACAAGCAAATCACCTGATCTTAATTTTTTAACCAATTTCGGTTCACCGATTCCTTGTAGAGCCTTTTGAATAGCGAAAGGAGATTTTTTCGACATCTCACCATTGGGCAAGGATAAAATCAAGAAATGTGCATTAATTGCTATCTGATCAATGTTGATGTGGGGTAAAACGAGGCCTTTACCCGGGCACGAAATTTCAGGATCCATGAAAGAGAGATGGTATTCATCCTGGTGTGGCTCCACCCACCACGGAGTCCAACAAGGGAGGCAGTGTGCCGGTTATCTGGCAAAAACCAGGCACGGTGCTTACCTGGAGTACACCCAGAATATAGTGCTACAGCATCAGGGCGAGGATCCAACGGGTAAACCCGCCACCCCTTATCTGCAGCACTAACCCTACAGCAATGTCTCCGAAAAGACTTATCACCAGCCGATTGACAGGAGCGGGCTCACTCCTGCCACCCGTCTACAGCGAAGCATGGGCCAAAGGGTACGCAAAAGGTATCCCCAGGACACCATTTTCCTCCTTACGGGACGCCGCACACGGCAAACATGCGGGTTGACAAACAACGGTTTTAGTAAAACAATACGAATATCGAAAATAAAATCAATAATAAAGGAACCAAATTAATGTATCACAAATTAAAAACAAAACTGTGTTAATAACAAATATATATAAAGAATAGAATTTAATCACAAAAAAGGAATTTTCGATTTTATAATCATGTATATTTAAAAAATTTTAATCTGTTGTCTAGACGAGAAAGGATAGAAGAATGAAAGTAATGACGAGAAGGAGGGTCGAAAATAGAGAAGGATCACTAGGGTACCCCGGGATTGTGAATCCCGTGTTTACCAAAGACAGTAAACCCCTTGGGAAAAGGAAAAGATCACTAGGGCACCTCGGGATTGTGACACCCGTACTCACCTAAAGAAGGTGAGCCCCCTGAGGGGTTCAACCCGCCTTGGCATGGATGCTACAAGTCCTTGGTAGATGGCCAGAGACAGATTGTACCAGATGTTTAAGCAACAGTCACGCAAATCCGAGATATTGCGAATTGGTGGTCTTTGAATTCTGAACTGCCGTCCCATGTCATCCCAAATGTGTTCTATTGGATTGAGATCCGGCGAGTTAGGACATTAATTGGAATTCAGCATCATGTTCCTGGAACCACTCCAACACAATTTTAGCCTTGTGACATGGGGCATTGTCCTGTTGGAACATTCCATTTCCAGCTGGAAAAACAGAGGCCATGTAAGGGTGCAACTGGTCTGCAATGATGTTCAGATACCCTGTAGCATTTATGGTCTGCTCTACCACAACCACGGAACCCAGAGACGCCCAAGAGAACGTCCCCCAAAACATAATACCACCACCACTGGCCTGTGTATGACCTACTGTACATCGAGGGAGCAACTGTTCATCTGAAAGACGGCGTATCCTGACACTGCCATTGGTGTGATGAATGACAAATCATGATTCATCTGACCAGGACACTCTCTCCCACTGATCCATGGACCAGTCGCGATGTTCCCGGAACCAGCACAGGCACAGTTGCCGAAGATGCTTGGTCAGCAAAGTCACACGAGTGGGACGTTTGCTGTGTAGCCGCATATCCAACAGTGTCCGCTGAACAGTGTGCTCCGATACTATTACTTGACCCTGCATTGCATTGGGCAGTGAGCTGAGCCACTGTCTGGCCCCGGTTTTGCTTCAACATGCGAGACAGTCTCGGACGACCTTTTTCTTTCATAGCATGTGGACGTTCATCACTATGTCGTCTACTGCTGGTTTCACTGTCATTCATCCACTTTGCATAAGTACTAACAACTGTAGATCGCGAACAGCCCACGAGTCGTGCACTTTCGAAAATACTTGTTCCGAGCCATTACAATCTACCCTCTATCAAAGTCACTTAGATCCGCAGCCTTTCCCATCACACACAGAAGTAAGTGAAAGAATGATTCTTCACTCTCCAGCAGCAGTTAAATCCCACTTCCACCTGATCACGTGCCTTCTACGTCATCCAGGCGAGTTCATTGCAAAATGTAGGAGTGGTCATTATGTTTTTGCTGTTGAGTGTATCTATACACTGATGGCAGCTTGGGTGAGGGCACTGTCTTGGGTAGTGGAATTTTCATTAAAAAGGTACTGGGATAGGTAAGAGAAATCCTAACTACTTCTCAGTTTTTAGCGCAGAGCTTTTAGTTACAGTGGAGGCTTTGAAATTTTGTATTACTGAGAGTATTAATACTGATAATTGGATATTGAGTGATAGTCCAAGCTCTATTTAGCAAATGTCTAAATGGTGGAGGCATGACCAGAACAGAACGACAAGTATTGTCCAGATTTTAAATTGTTTGAGTGCCAATGTTAAGATCTTTTTTTCAGTGGGTACCATCACATGTCTGCAGGAATGAGACGACATATGGTCTGGCCTGTGAAGTCAGCCATAAGGATTCTACATATGGTGGCTGCTTTACTTTTTCAGAAATTGCATCCCAGGTCAAAGATATCAGTTCCTCTTGGAGGCAGGCCCCCATACATGACTGGTATAAAGGAAACTGTCCTGGTGCTGCTTTGCTTGGGACAAGCAGTAGGCAAAATGAAATTATTCTTGCCAGGCTTCACAGTGGATACACTCAAGCACAATGGCATGGAGAGGGTCTTAAAGTATACCCTCATTGCAATATGACCCAATCTGCTCCTATCCACATCTTGGCTTGTATTGGTTGCTATAAGAGCCAGCTGCTCTCAAGTCTCGCTACAGTTCATTGTTTAAAAATGCACGAGTTCATGGACTTGATCTAGATGTTTTAATGTCAAGTGGGGATAAGAAGCAACAACACAAATAACTGTAACAAAGCACAAATAGCTATTTATGGATTAATCCTCTGCCCCTGGTAACCTTTGGCAAATTATAGGTTGAAATATAAGCTACAAAACTGATCATAGATTCAAAATGAAATGGGTTGTCATAACTAGTAAGCCTGAGATGATAAATCGCTGACATGGGATTAATACGTAAGTATCCAGATTCCTTATGTTCAATCATCTTAGGTTACAATATCAGTATTATAATAATTCAGATCAACTTCCATTTTAAATATTTCATTATTTTTTAGCTAAGTTTATTTTACATGTGTCTGATGATTGAAACTATTATTTTTAATGTGTTTTGGTTTTTAACCATATTCTTAATTATATAATTTAATAGTATAAATAAAATGAGCAGGCTTTAAAATAAATAAATGTAAAGAATTGAATTTAATAATAATAAATGTAAAGAATTGAATTTACAACATTGGAAACAGTACTCCTCCCCTCCACCACTCCTAGACTGAAAAATCATGTATCTCTTGGGCAGAAGAACTTTGTATCCTATATAACATGCCTACTTTGTTCCATTCTTCCCAGTTTGGCCTCTCTCCTCCTACTATTAGAGCTCCTATTTATAACCTTGCCATCAGTATGCCTGAAAAAAAATGTGATGCAGTTCACAATGCTCTTAAAAACTTTTTCTTTAGAAGTTATAGCTACAAATTACCCTAGCTCTGAGCAGATCTACATTTATACTCTTGGCTCTCTCTGCATGTGAGGAAAATACTGGTGCTGTGCAGTTCTGTGAAGGATATTTTGAGGAATCCTATGCTAATGCCTCCAACTTTGTTGCAAAGATTTTTGCCAAGGTAAAAGCAACTTTAAATCTCCTTGAACTTGTTACTAACTTTAGCAAGGCAGTTAGTTATATTTATAAAATCCTGAGTTGTAAATATGGCAGCTGCCTCCTTTACACCTAGTGATTATTTTCTTACTGAAGAGACTAAGATAAATGTATCTGAAGCAATTGCCTTTGGGTGGGAGTTTGTTTTACAAGTGATCTCCAGCCACTGTGAGGTGCCAAAAAAAAAAAAAAGCTGATTTTTTGGCTAAAAATGGCTGTAAGTTATCCTAACCACATTTTCCACTATTCAAATAACAGTTTAGTTTCAAGGTAAAGAAGAAAGTGGACCAACTCTTAAAACAAAAGCATAAAATCCTTTCAAAAGACAGTAGTATTTTCACCTATCCCAATGGTCATGCCCCATACAATTTTTATGGAAAATTTCCGAAACTAGACAGGATGACTTTTTATATAAACTGCTTTGTGGTAGTTGCAGATATCTGTTCTCTTTGTCTGTTGGGTGAAACCAAGGTCTTTCTTCATTTGACAACTTGCATTAACTTGATTTTATTACTTTTAATTTCAAAAATTTTACCAAGGCTAAATTTTATTGGGCTACTAGAAGCGGTGGCGGCGTTAGGCATCAGCGACCGCTGACGGCCTCGCAAAGTTTTTAATTATTTAAAATTTAGTTATTCATTTTTATTTATTTTCATACAGTTGCACGAGTAAAGAGAGTGATTAGTACTTTACGGGCATTATCCAGAATCGTCTGGCAACACTATGGAAACTAAACAACTTAGTGCGCGAGACGAGGAATCCTTGTGTTGTTTAAATATTTGTATTTCATCTGTGAGCATAACGTAAACAATCATTCCTTTTGTGAATGCAACACTAGCAGACTAGACTCGTATGGACAAAATTTCTTTTTATTATGTTGTAAAGTGAGTCAGTACCCTGGTGGCGTTTTAGTGAATAAAAGTGTTAATTTATTTAGTGATTTAGTTCATATTTCGAAGGTTATAAGGTAAGTCAATATGAACTTTTATAATGACTTTAATGCTTTGTCGACATCAATAGGTATACATAGGTATCTTTTATAAGTCGTAAGTATAATGTATTTCTCTATAGAAATAAATAAAAAAAAGCTAGATTATTTGTAGAGAAAAGTACTTTCAAAAATTGAGTCTCAATTTAAAGAAAAAAGAACAGCCAGGAAAAAAAAAGAATGTTTGGTTATGAATATATTGATGAACCTATTCAATCTTTTGAAATGCAGTACAGAGTTAACTTTAACACAATGGTTGATGTTATTATAGTCGACACCGAATGTCGATTTAAAGCGCTCAATGAATATTTTGAAAAATTTGGTTTTATTTATGATATCAGTGATTTAAATTCTATATCAAAAGAAGACCTTCTCAAGTATTGTAATGATTTAGGTACAATACTTTGGGAAGGCGAAAACAGCGACATACAGCCTTTCGAACTATATGAAGAACTCCAACTTTTAAAAACGAATTCACTAGACTCTATTAACGACGCGAAACAACTCATTCAGTAAATTTTAGAAAATAATTTGGAAGAAATATATATCCAAATCTTTATATAACAATTAGAATCATGCTCACAGTTCCCGTCAGTACAGTTTCCGCTGAGAGAAGCTTCTCAAAGTTAAAATTAAGACCTACTTGAGAAGCACAATGAGTCAAGAGAGACTATCTGCATTATCAGTTCTATCAATTGAAGCTGAAATAGCGGCTAGTGTTAGCTATGACATAATCCTAAAAAAGTTCAGTGAGCCCAAAAGCTGAAAAGTTCGTCTATTTTAATTTCTATTTGTGTAATTTTTAACATCATTTGATTAGCACAATAAATCTCGTTTACTCATACATTAGTTTAACTATAAATCGGCTTATGTAATTTAACGTTTTCTTGACTGGGAAAAAAGGAGGCCTCGCGAACCCTAATTTCGCCGACGTCCACGAGTGGTCTAGCGCCGCCACTGACTAGAAGTCTCATGACAGATATTGTTACATACCGATACAGAAAAAAAAAAAGAATTATAAAAATGAAGTGTAGCTTATAAATTTGCGGCACAAGTTCGATATACGGACTTTTTTCAAAAATCGCCAAATTTTTTTCCCGTCGACGGTAGTTGCCAAGGGAAGCACAGGGTTGCACCCCCCCTTATTCCCCCGTAGCCGCCGGGGAAACGCCGCGATACTCATCCCCTCCCTCCTGAATAAACAGTTTTGCAAAGTTCCTATCTTCAATCTAAGTTTGCCCCCCCCCCGCCACCTCTGTAGGAAAATTAATGGTGGGATTCTTTCTAACTTTAGTAGAAGCATAAAAATGAAACAGGTAATATTTTTTCCTACATAAAAAAAGGAATACCAATATTAAACTAAAAAAGTAGTGAAAGGACAAATTTTTATAGAACTAAATGTAAATAGTTAATGATTATTTTAGCAATACTGCATTGCATTTAAGAATAAAAATCTATTTTTAAGTGATTCAGAATAGTAATGAACAAATTGTTCTATTTATCATCATTAAGCCTAGAAGAGAAACATTAAAATTAAAGTAATAAATTAAATATAAGGAGAATCTTTCTTGCTTACATTGAATAAAATAAATATAAATAGAATTAACTTACCTTGCAGCACTTTATGTATAAAAAATTGTCACACAATGGCCAAAGTCATCACTTGTCAGCAAGATAAATTGTGATAAAAATCATGGTGATAAAAAAATCTTGATTAAATTCCCCTTTTAAAGAATTTGACCTAAGCCCCTCTCAGCCCAGTTGATGTCCCTAACAATTTCTAAAAACTTATTGAAACAATCCACTCCCTGCTGTTTGCTTCATTTTCTAAACTTATATACAGCAACAAATGAAATTTTAAATCTATTTTTCTATTGCAGGTAGGAAGTGAATCTGTAACATGCTTCCAAGTGCCTTCTATGGTATTTGTGTGGCAATTCGTTACTGGATTCACAAAATGAAGGCTATGATTTAACGTCAAATGATCAAACCTTCTTGTCCTAAATTCTTAAATGCCTTCCATTTGTTGGAAAAATCATAGTTCCAGGCTCTATCCATTCCTGTAAAATGTTGACTAGAATCTCACAAGATTTGTTGAGTACTGCTTCCATTCTGAATTCGATTTGTCGACTTCTGCATAATATAGAATAACTTCAATGACAAATTGCCCCAAATCTGCAACTGTATCAGAAGATAAATAGAAATAAGCTTTGGTCTGTTTTGTTCTGGTTCCCATGATCAAATGATAAGTGAGACGAAAAATATCCTTTAATTTTAGTTTGCTGCAACTGAACCACAAGCCAAGATGTATGGTTTTAGTTGAACTACAATCCATGATGTATGGATTTACTTGAACCACACATTTCTTGTTATTCCTGGAATTTCTGCAAATCTATGATTAACCATCTAAAATAGAATTTTTCTTCCCAAACTTCATCAGAACATTACAATTGCAGTAAAATAATTCTAATTTAATCAGATGAGTTTTTCTTGCAAAATCTAAAAATAGTTTCCTATCCCTACATATTTCATAAACAAAATCAAGATTAAATACTCCCTTTTTCTAACCAAATGTGGCCTTTTTGCTAGAAAATAAAACAGAAACTGTTTCTGACAGAACTTTCTTATACTTGGGATAAACACTGCAAATAGTCCCATGGTTAGACAGAACAGGTTACAATATTTAAAGGTATATAAAATAACAAAGTTTTTAAAATTTAAATTAACCTCTTTGTAAATTAATAATAATAATGTAAAAATTGATAGTCAGCCTAATCTATAACTGGAATAATTTATCAATAAGTAAAAATGAATGTTAATGAATAACTAAATAATATTAATAAATAATATGGATAAAGGCACATTAATAATAAAAGAATATATTTCCTAATTATGACAAAATTAAGTCAACCTAAGCAATAATTAAATAATTTTTCAGTAATTAAGAAGAAATATTAATAAGTAATATGAATAAGAAATAAGGTAATAATAAAAGAATTGAAATACAACCTAATAATTAAAGAATATTCAACCTAATCAATAATTAAAAATAAACTTTAATAAATATTAAATATAACTATTTCTTATAAATATTTTTAATATAATTATTAACTTTAAAATTAAATAAAAAATTATTAATTTTTTATTAATAATTATTAATTTTAATATTAATAATAAATATTAAATAATTATGATAAATTAATTAATATTAAAAAATAACAGGAAATAAGGCAGTGAATTCTTGTCCGGAAATATCTGTCTGAACAGTTGAAAATCCAAGATGAAAAGAAGGGTGTCTGAGAGAGAATTCCATAGTCCCCCCCCCAAAAAACATTACTGATTGGAAAATTCGCCATAAAACGAAAAACCCCCTGGAACCCGACCCGGACAACAGGGGGAATCATGGTAGACAGAATCTGGCGCAGAATCGCCCGAAAAGGGCGCCAAAAAAAGTCCGTATATCGAACTTGTGCCAAATTTGCTTCAGATGAAAAGCTATTAACTCATATTTTAAAAGTTATAATAAAATGCTTCCAAGATGACTGTATTTATTTTTGAGAGAACTTAAACTAGTTTACGACAGAGGAAATTTTAACAATATTCAAAATAACTAGAATATATCATTACAAAAATTGGTACTTGCATCAACCAATTTGATCAAATCAAAAGACATCCCTAAATGCTGCAATATGCAGCTAATATAATGGTTACTATTCCCTGTGCATGGTCAAATTTAATAATAGAAATCACGGCAGCATTTGGCCACATTTTTTAAAGACAAAACTAGATTGACAGTACATGTAAGTAAGTATCATTTTTAGTTTTATTTTATAAAATGAAAAGAGTAAAAAAATGATAGTATTGTGAAAAATGTCCAAAAATTGTGACAAAAATATATATTAAAATGAGCGAAATTATAAGATTGATGGTTTTGAATTGCAGTTCAGTAAATGAATTGGTAAAAATTTTCATCTATTGAAGAGGACATGTCTTTTAAATAAAGTTGGCGATTTTTCCAATAATATAGTTTTTTATGATCAAATTAACTAACAACAAGATTCTTATTTATTGCTTTTCACAAACTCAATTTTTCTTTTGTTGATAGCAAAAAAGTCGCCTGTGATTACACTTTACTATTTTTAAAATTATTTTGACAAAATTCACCATTTATTAAATTTTACTATTTATATATTAGCGTCACCACAGCCAAATTTGCACCAAAATCTGATGTGACACTGTTTTTTAAATAAAAATACGTAAGAACCTTTTTGTTGTTTCGATACCATGGCACGATTCACGTGGCACAAATTTGGCTGCAGGGACACTAAATATTAAAATTTCACAACCCAGTTTTGCCATATAAAGGCTCTATATTTGAAGAACACTATGTTGGTGCTATTTTGCACCACAACCTTACATACAAATACTTTTTATTTTATTCATCAACAACTATGTCTATATTGGCTCCAAATGGTTCGCAAAAACCCGTAAAACGAACTTGTACATTATTAGATTCCATTCACTTTTCAAACTGGAACTAGATGATAAGACTACAAAAACATGAATTATTAAATCACTGGTGTTGATTATTAAATTAGAACTTGCAGAAATTCTATACTATCATAACCTTTTAACACATTCAACTGAAAGCAATGCAATAAACTATTCTGTTGATTATGGATTGAAATAAGTAAGAATCTTGAGTAAATAAATAAGGTGTAACAATACATTCAGTATATAATTACTATTAAATCTTTTCAAATGTTTGAAGTTCCAAAGTAAATACTGTAGGTGGTAACATTTTCAGAAAGTATTTCAATATGCAAGATAAAACTTAAAAATAAAAGAATGTAAGCAAATATGAAGTAAATTAAATCCCTTTTACTGAAATTATTTATAAAAAAAATATATTCATTCTTCATTATTCTTATTTTATATTCCTACCAGATTGTTCCAGTTCTCTGGCTGCTTTGGCAGCTCTCTCCAAAGCAGTTGAATCAAATCTGTAAGACATGGATTTTCGATCATCCTTAGAATCAGAACCAGAAGCACCACTGGTAGCAGGTTGACCTTCCCCTTGTCCACCAGTGGGATCTGTAGGAATATCCAAACTAGAGAAATCGGGCACAGGATCCTTTCTGAGTCCGAATAACCAACTCATTTTGGTTAATTTATTTTAAAACCTTAAAAAGAAGAAAGAAAAAACATATATATTTTTCTATAAGGAAGCGACACCACACGTGCATCAATACCGGTAAACGATGCTGCAATATTTGTGGTGTGTTGCCACATCTCGAATTCTATTGCCAAAAGTTACATAAAAATAGCATTAAATATTCTTAAATGGTTGGGTAAATTTCACAACTCCATTGGATTTCTTGGATAAAACAGCATCTTTTAAATAAGTTATATGAATAAATCAGAAAAACTGTACAGATCTGTAATGGTCTACTTTTCCTAAGATCAATCTTATGGGTTCACCTCTAATTTGAAATCGCGGTGAAAAATCTAATTTGAAATTTAGGGCATGTAAAAGGGCTCGGTGAAATAGAGAGTTATTTAAAAAAAAAATCTGAGAAAGTAAACTAGGAGAATGGGTTACTATGTTGAAAGGGAATCATAATCCTTGTTCACTGTGCTTTTCGACTTATTTTTATTTTAATTACCTAGCTGTACAGGGTGTTCCAAAAAAACGTGGACAAAATGACAAGGCAGATCAGTCATACAATAAGGATCAAAGATCGCATAGGAACATGGAGTCGCAAACGCCTGTAGAGGGCGCTAGAACCACAAGAGGGCGTTGCGGTGCAGACACGAGCCGAGCAAAAGGAGATTGAATTCATTCGAGTCGTAGATGCGTTGGGCGTAACATGGCTAGTTACACTCACCGCGAATTGGCTGACATGCATTTAGCTTACGGCATGGACAACTGCAATGGACGAGAAGCCTTGCGAATGTATCGTCAAAAATATCCTAGTAGAAAGATGCCTAGCCGCTCATTCTTTGCCACTATTCACCGAAGATTGTGTGAAACCGGCTCGTTAGACGTGCACAAGCCAGATTCAGGTTGCCAACGAATATCTCGGACAGTTGATGCTGAAGAGAGAGTTGTCCACTCACTTCAGCGAAATCCTTCAACAAGTATACGAATTGTATCCCGAGAGACCCATATTCCCCAAACTGTCGTCTGGCGCATTGTACGCGACGAAGGACTTTACCCATATCATTTACAACGCGTTCAGGCACTTCTACCGGGAGACTACAGCAGTCGTATGGATTTTGCGCGGTGGTACAGTCGGGCGAAAAAATAGTCGAGCACCGTGACCCTTTCAAAAAATGATTGAAAATGGAAAACGACTTTTTGGAAAGGGCTCTTTTGGTCAGAATCGTGTCCCCTATGGTGTGTTTATCGAAAATTTTTTTCAAATTCCTCTGAAAAAATATGTTGGATGGGGCGTGAGAAAAAATAAAAGTTTCATCCTAGACGAAGGATGAAAATGGAGGGGGTGAGCCACAAATGAAATGGAGACTTGTCACGCTGGGTGAAAGCAACGACCCATGTAATGGAGGTATGTCAGGGAGGGTAAATGAAAGGGAGACAAGTCAAGCTGGGGGAAAGCAGCGACCTATGAAGTGTAGGCATTACAACGTTGGTATGTCGAGAAAAGACAGAGAATCATTCCAATAGGGGTGTTGCTAGAACATTGGAGGCGAGCCATCTCACGACGTTGCCATCTTGGCGTGTCTCACCTGGTGCGAACCATCGTCTACGTGAGTCAACCCAAATCGTCGTGTGACAAGGGTCCTGACAATTTAAGCAATCTGCAACATGCGTCTCATTTTCACCTCAATCGACCCTTGCACCCGCATAGTATTGCGTTTCTCTGTACCCTCTTTCCAGGGGGAATAGAAAAATTATTGTAGGAGCAACTTGGAAATAAAAATGTATCCAGTTGGGAAAAGGCTGCCAAGCGTGTACGGGACCCATGGCGTAATGTGAAATGGGGTTACCGATCCATGTGACGGGCTGGAAATTTTTAAATTGTGCGATTCCCTTGTATCCGCGCTACGAGGAAACGGAGGAATGCACAGCCCTGCATTTGAATCTATACAATAAAAAAATAGTGTATGTCAAGGAGGGACACCAGGGATCCGAGTATTCCTTTCAACGCATGAGAGACGAAGTGTATGTGTTGTCTCGTAAACAACAAAATATGATGAATGAAGTAAAGAAAACAAAACAAGCATGTGCCATGGACCACAAGCTGATATTAAGGTCAAAGATGGATGAAATGCAAGCGAAAAACGACCAAAAGCTCAACGAGATGAAAGCGAGAAACGACCTCATGGAAAGGGAAAGAGATTTGATTCAAAGGGAAAACGACGTGTTGAAAAAGGAACTTGACGGGGTGAAAACAAAAGAAAATAAGTTGAACGCTAAAGTACAAAACATGTCAGTTGAAAATAAAATAGTGAAGGATTTGTTGCAAAGAAAAAGAGTGGACAGAATCTCTTCCAATACATGGCGTTGGAAAAACAATAGTGTAAAAAGGTTGGTTCGACCTCGTTCAGCCATCTCTCAACTTTCGAGTTTACTAGCAAACCTTTGAAACTAAATCATGTAAGCTTCTCTAAAAAAAAAAAAAAAAAAAAAAAAAAAAAAAATCAAATTTTTTTAGAGAGATTGGTTGTCAATATTATTTGCTTCTTAAAGATATTTCAAACTTGCCTCACATTCTTTTTTTGGCTTCTGCGATATTTTATTTTATTAGCCTTCCATTGTGAATCTTACACAATGTTCCAGGCACAGTCTCAAAAAATGTGTCAACCTTCCATTGTGAATCTTACACACAATGTTCCAGCCACAGTCTCAATCAATGTGTCAGAGTTTTTTTTTCTTGTCGTTTCCAAACCCCCCAAATGGAAGAATGATTCCTGGTCCCGAGCTATGCTCCTTTCCAGCAAACATTCTCCCATGGCTGTTCCAAACCATAAATTAGTATAATATATGGAATGTCACCATGATTTGCTTTTCATCTTTCACACTTTATTGGTCTTACATCTTGCACAATGTTCTAAAAATTGTGTCATAGTTTTTTTTCGGGTCGTTTCCAACCTTGACTCTGAGAGTAGTCCAAAAAAATGGGAGATGAATGACTGGTCCCGAGCTATGCTCCTTTCCAGTCATCCAGCTCCCATTTTTCTGGGGAATCCCTGTCCCCCTCCTCTACGAGGCTGCTCGTATGGGGTTGGGCGCCCTGCAGAGAGGACAGGTATTCCTCACCTCCAGGTGTTGCAGTACACACCGCATGTGAAATACATGGCCACAATGTGTCTTTTCTGGCCAATGCATCGGACTCAGACAGATGGAACACGTCTCGGGTATTTGGAAGACGCTTTCGGGCCATTTGAGTGCAAAACAGCCATCCAAGACGGCTTGAGCCAAGATAATCCAAGGGGCCAACGGTTGAGGTCCATGTCGCCTCCAGGCCTTGTACGCCAATCGATACAATTTGGGGAGGGCGAAGACCTTCCACAGAGCTTGCAGAAAGGCCCCCTTGCCTTGGGCTGCCTGCTGTTCGAGGTAATCACTGTAAAGTTCGGAAGGTTCAGAAGAGGTGAGACATTCGAAGGTGGGCAGGTCGTCGTGGGGCTCGGGATGGGGAAACACTTTCCGTAAAAGATCTCCCAGGTCCACGGGGGAAAGAGCAATGACGTCGGACGGAGTGAGAGTCTGTAACTGGGCTTGAAACTGCATCATAAAAGTAATGTACTCGGCCAAATGGGCCTCGTGGTATTCGGCCAGGTAGACTTGAAAGGCTTTGTCAGACTCCATTGTCTCGTATGAGGCAAAAAGGCGTCCGAATCGTGCTTTTGAGAGAAGAGCGACGCACAGGAAGTGCTTTTGGATTGGCTAGACAGGAGGAAGATCCTGTGAGGGTCATGTCCGTTCTTTCAAAATGGATTGCATCATCTCCGGGAAGCCCTTCCCGCCGGAAGCCAAGCAGGGGCACCTTTCAAGGTGGCAGAAAGAGTAGGGAGTGGATCCACGGGGCCCTGTCTCCAACATTGACAGTGAGCTCGTGTCAAACATTCGAGGGAGTGTAAAGACCCGTCCCGTACGACGACATGATTGAAGCGTTTCACGATAAAATAGTGTTCGGGGGTGTCAAAGACATTAAAACAATGGCAAGTGTCAGGTCCTTTCGTGTCGGTATCTGCACTATAGACACAATCGGAAAGATGGAATCCATGCTCGCTCAAGACCACCTGGACGGGAATGGGAAAGTGGGTCGCGAGTTGTTGAAATTTCACAATCCCCGCTAAACGTTGCAAGCGTCGTCTATAAGACGACCAGCGTGAGACGTTGTCTCGCAAACCTGGGAGAATGTTTTTTTTCCAATTCACCCAGGAGAGAATCGAACGAGGTCATCATGAAGAGAATAAGAAATGTTGACAACAGAGCAAACCAAATGAAAGCTCGAGTGGAAGGTTCAACCTTTTTAAACACTCTCCAACACTCTCCAAAAAAAATTTTTTTATTTTTTTAGAGAGATTGGTTGTAAACTTTATTTGCATCTGATAGATGTTTTAAACTTTATTTTTGCTTCTGAAAGATATTTCAAATTTTATGTGCGTCTGACAAATAATTCAAACTTTGTTTGCGTCTGAAAGATATTTCAAACTTTGTTTGCGTCTGAAAGATATTTCAAACTTTGTTTGCGTCTGACAGATATTTCAAACTTTTTGCGTCTGACAGATATTTCAAACTTTGTTTGCGTATGAAAGATATTTCAAATTTTATGTGCTTCTGACAAATCTTTTAAACTTTATTTGCTTCCGACAGAGGGTTTGGGAAACCCACTCTGGATCACGTCATACATCATTTGCCAACGTTTACTATTTTCGTCCGTCCAATGCATGGCTCTGGGTAAATAGTGTTGTCCAATCTCTAAAATTTGTTTCAATCGTGCTTCGGTGGGTTCACCGTGCATCACTCGTTCTTGAAACACCATCGATTCCCTTAAAACGTGAATCACACAATCATGAGGGGGCTCTTCTCCCCGAGAACACACTAAACAATCTTGTTCACAATAGCATGCATCCGAAACAACAGACATGGTCGGACACGATAGATTGAAAAGAAACAAAATTTCAAAGCACCCTACACTAGACGAGTAAATGAAATGAGGGGGTGGTAGAAAGCTTTTAAACTTTGAAAGAGCACGGAGTTGTAATACACGCAGCACTCGAAGAGAACAACTCTAGCTAGAAAAGAAATAAATTTATCCTCAAAAAAAAAATATAAAAAAAACTTTTTTTTTTTTTTAGAGAGAGAGAATGTTTAAGAGCAAACACTTTGCAAATTACATTTAAGAGCAAACACTTTGCAGATTACATTTCAGAGCAAATAATTTGCAGCTTCTCTTTTTCAACATGACCGACACGGACGATGTGTTGAGCCTGTTATCCACCCCTGGTTCCCCTTTGCCCTCCATGGCTTCTCCTTCACACCCTGAGTCTTCTCATGAGCCCCCAAAACTAAACTCTCCCCAAGACCCTCGACGACGACGTCGTTTCTCCTCGTCTCGACGACGCCCTCCTTATGCTTATCGATTTCCCCAGCACCACGCTCAAGTCTTTTTCCATACGCACGGTCTGGCCGTGTTGTGTCTCCGAGACCATGGTTTCACGCTCACCAACGGGGTCGTCTCGTATGCTTCGTATCGCGTCGGGGCGCATGAAGTGTTCAACTCTTTACAGTATCTCAATGTCGGCACCCTCTGTGTGACCGATTCTCGTTCCAAGCAAGACTTTAAAGACATTCAAGCAAATTGGAGCGCTTTCAGTCCTTTCAAACGCATCCCCGTCATGCTCTTGAAATTCCATGCACGAGGCGAATGTCCCTTTTGCCACCAGACGCAATGTCATCATTGGATTGCAGTGCAAGGCATGTGTGCCATTCTCCACCAACCGCTCAACCCCATTTTTCACTCGCATCCGGGCTGAAAAACGTATAAAAGGAGGACGTGTGTCGACGCTTCTCGTCAGTTTGCAGCATGGATGCCTTCCCAGAGCACCTCTCCTCCACCGTGGTGCCCGTGACGCTGCCCGAGAAACCTGATGCGTTGGAATATGCCGCTCAACAGGGCCAGGTGCGAGCGGGCATCCTCTAACAGGAGCCTCACGCCAAACGCGTGTTTACCTTATTTCGTCAAGATCCGTGGTTACACCAAAAGACGTTGATGGACAAATTCAAGCGGGCCGTGCTGGAAGCCAAGCACGTCAACGAATTTCGACCCAACGCGATCCTGTGGGGAAAAGTGTCCAAAAGCCTCTTGAAAAATCCAGATCGTTTACTCAAAAATACCGACAAGAGGATGGTGTACATCTATGGCAACATGTTTTTTGTGAAAAAAGACTTTACCTTTGGGTTGAGAACGGTGCACCCCGGAGAAGTGCATTTCATTCAAACGACGAACGTGCCCCTGCTGCTCTACGAACTGCTGCCTTCCAGTCTCCAGTGTCGAGCCCGACCCAACGTGGACGAGAAGAGTTTCGAGTCCTACGACCAAATGCTCTACCATCGGACCATCTTGGAGCCACACACGGCCTATCCGATCCCGGCGGGAACCCACTATTTGCTGTTGACGGTTCAAAAAACCGTTTTTGGTCTGGACCTGATCCCCGAATCCCTGCTCCCTCTGCTCCTTCAGAAGGGATTTCACCTGGGAGATTTTCGAAGAAAAAAAACGTTGGATCAAACCGCCTACAAGCTACCGCCTCCGACCCCAGTGCTTGGACTGAAGCGATCTGGGGAGGAGACGTGCCCCTCCAAGAAACGAGGACGCATCCAGAGACCTGGGCCTGTGCAGATTCCACAACCTGAGCTACTCTATCCCAGCTGTGCAGATTCCACAACCTGAGCTACTCTATCCCCAGCCTGTGCAGATTCCACAACCTGAGCTACTCTATCCTCAACCTGTGCAGATTCCAGAACCTCAGCTCCTCTCTCCGCCACCTGTGCAGATTCCAGAACCTGAGCTCATCTCTCCAGAACCTGAGCTCATCTCTCCAGACCCCGTGCCAGAGCCCGAAGCTGCTTGGCTCGACCAACTCCTAACGTCCTTCTCTGGACCCGAACCCTCGGTGATCCACCTGGTGCCCTCGCTCTTTGATGAAAACAATGAACTCATCACCTTCCTGGAGACTTTTGGACACGATATGGCGATGGAGCCCCTGGACTTGTCAATGCCCAAACTCTCCCCTTGTAACCGACCCTCTGTTGGATTTAAAGCCATGCAACCTCTGAATCTGTCTTGTAGAGTATGATAATGATCAATAAAAAAATGATTATTTTTTTAAAAACACAAGTCTCCTTCTTTGTGTCCGAATGATACAACATTTATTGGACCCGTTGCAAACAAAAAGTATTATTTTTTAAAAAACAAGTCTCCTTCTTTGTGTCCGAATGATACAACATTTATTGGACCCGTGTCAAAAAAAGTATTATTTTTTAACAAAGCAAGTCTTTTTCTCTTTGTGTCAGAATGATCCAACATTTATTGGACCAGTGTCGACATCGCACGACGATCGTGTTTGGCAATTTGGGTCGCTGGCCCGATCGAGTCACGTATTACGAGCACGACTATCCTTACACCATCCTCTTTGAACCCAATTTCGGGGTGCACGTGCCTCGGTCGTTTGGAAAGACCGTGGTCATGTTTACCAGTCATTTGGATTTGACGTGGGATTCAGGCGTCGAGTTGAGATTCTTTCAACTGGGTCGTCCCCCGTCTCGCCGAGTTTGGGAAGCCCATCAGCCTCACAATAAGGAGGCCTATACGTTGAATCTCACAAAAAGCACGCGCCTAGCGGAGGTGTACGTGAGACTATTAACGTGGTTGGATGATTGGGAAATGCATCGAGACGACCACCTTCTTTGGCGCCTGGTCATGCCCCCAGCTATGAAACGGGCGTTGGAACCCCACGTGGAACGCTCGCATCGCAAGGCCTTAGAATATGGGATGCCTGTAGACGTCACGCTCCTCGAGCCTATATAAGGCCAGCCTCTAGCCAGCAGAATCATTCTTTTTCAGAAGGAGCAGCATGTCTATCTATTTTGCTCATGCCAACTACTTTCTCCACCAGGGCAAGCCAGTGCCCATCGAGTTGTCTATTGCCACCCTTCCCAAGATGGCAGTGATCCTCAAGTGCTCTGCATTACCGTCAACCATGACAGATTCGACTCCACGCCCCGAGACATGCGATACAATGCCTGCAAAAACGCTCGTCTTTGTCTGGTACGTCCCTTGCCCAAGAGTGTGCCTGTAGACTACCTACCCTATTGCGTGAGGGGCATGGTGGACCCAGGAGGTCTCATTGTCGTGAAAAGCTCCAAACAGCAAAAATTTTTAAGAGTTGGGACTCGTCACGGTATGCTGGAGATGCTGCCCAAATTCAACACCCTTTGCGATGGCACCTTTCCCAACCCATGCATGATGACCTCCACGAGGAAGGGACGTGTCTCATTGCACCATGCTGAAATCTTTTCAATTTGCAAAATATCTGCAGCAGTTTCAAAAATTTGCAGGCGGAATGGAAGGACAAAGTTTCAGCTTTGATAGAGTGAAAAAAAAATTGCCA